>VTPC01001351.1:0-56353 GCA_011009095.1 Ignelater luminosus
TTCAAAAGTCACACTCGCGGATTCACCAAGTTTAACACAAAACTTTATTGCACAACGTTGCTTTAAATTCCGATGCTCCATTTCTGTAACACACAACAAAAACACAACTTTACTGATGGCGCTGTCAAAAATAATGTGTTAGCTGTACGGAGTTGTAACTCGGACTGAGGAAGTGGAAGCGATAAACAAACCGGTTTAGAACAGCCCGGTAGACACAACGTTGCCAGATCTCCCGCAGTGTTGCCAGTCTCATTACTTTTCTCACACACCTCGTATACCAGGATCAAATATCAAAGATGAAGTAACCAGCAATCACTTTGAAGACAGCTTCTCTACATCTCTTTAACGATTTAACGGACCACGTCTGGAGGAACTCCTTTAGCTTGCAGTGTAATGATGATTTTCATCTTCTTTAATATCAAAAATATTGCTAGGGCTATTTTAATGAAGTAAAGTGAGACACAAAAAGCAAAAATGTCTGTCCACAATTATCTTTGACGTTCTTAACAAAAGTTAATAAGCTTTAAAGATTGCTACTTTGTGAATAAATAAAACTTTTAAGTAGGTTTTAAGGTATACATTGCCAAAGAATATCCAGAGCTTGTATAAAGGAAAAAAATTTAATTGCCTTGTTGCTTACAGTGCGGCACATTCAACTAGAGATCAGTGAGGAATATATCCAAAGAACAGTTATAGCAGTTAAGTACACCGGAATGGAACTTAACATAACTGCAGTATATTGTCTTCAGCGGAATAATATTAAAAAAAAACAATTTACTGACATATTTAAGAAGCTATAGGTAACAGATGCATAATTGCCGGTGGTTTCAATGCTAAACACACGGTATGCGGATCACGCCTAATAATTCCCAAAGGTAGAGAACTCTTCAAAGCTATAAATCGGGAAGCTTGTGACCTACATTACTCAGGTATGCCAGCGTATTAGCCCACAGAAAGACCCGGATCTATTAGACTTTTACATATTCAAAGGGGTAACCTCAACGTACTTGGAGATAGAGGAAATTAAAGACATCGGATCACACACCGGTGGTATTGACTGTAAGTATCACAATCATAAAAAAACATCTGGGAATGCAAAGCATAACCAAACGAACTCCGTTTTGTTACTTTTTTCAAACTTCGGCGGCCATTTTAACCAAGTTCCCGAGATGATATTAAAAAACTAAAAGTATAGGTTTGTCTTATTTTTTTATGTAGAATACGATTCTAAAGTAAACAAAAATTTTTTGAAAATTTTTTAATTTTCCGCGGTCATTTTGACTATGTTCCCGAAGAGTTATCAAAAAACGAAGACAAAACGTCGTCTTTAGTTTTTGATGTAGAATCCAAATCTGAAGTCAAAATTTTAAAATTTGACAAAAAATGCGGACAGACAGGCAGATAGACTTCGCAAATTCAGTAACGACTCCTTCGGAGTTCGTTGAAAAGCGAAAGTTAACGCTTACAACAAGTACACTGACTGGGATAAAGGTAAAGGAAGTCTTGAGGTCAGGCAACTAATTAGAGAGAGACGCAGGATTAAAAGAATCTGGCATACAACCAGTAACCCAGCAGACAATACCATCTTTACCCAAACGAGCAACAGGTTACGACATCTGATCGATTCGATAAAACAGAAAAGCCTCGAAGCCTATCTGGAAAACCTGAGTCCCAACCGAGACAAAGATTATTCCTTATGGAAGACTACCAAGCGCTTTAAGTGGTCAGTAGACCATGTCCCTCCACTTAAGGATGAGGATGGACATTGGGTCCGCAACGAAGAACAGAAAACCGAATTATTTGCTAGACACTTAGCTTCGGTTTTCCAGCTATATGATATACAATCGGACATCATACCAACAGTCTAATACCAATCACAGTAAGCTGTCAGACCGTTCGCTCCGATGGAAATAGCAACTGGAACAGACAAAACATTGATCCAAAAACGCGCCAGCTTATGATGAAATCTTTCCTCATGTACTAAAAGAATTATCCAGGAAAGCGAAAGTGAAGCTCACCTATCTGTTCAACGCTTGCCTTTGTCTGAAGCTTACACTTAAGGTCCTCAAAGTAGCACAGATTATCATGCTAAAAAAAAACAAATAAACCCCAACATAAGGTGACATGCTATCAACCCATCTCATTACTTTCGACGACATCTAAACTATTTGAAAAACTTCTGTTAAAAAGAATTAAGCCATTATTTGAAGAACACTTCCCCGACTTCCAAATTCGGATTTTGAAGACAGCATTTAACAACAGAGCAGGTACAACGAGTAGTAATTCTGATAGATCGGGTGCTCGAAGAGAAAAAATTTTGCACTGCGGTCTTTCTCGATGTTTCTCAGGCGTTTGATTAGGTCTGGCAGGACTTGTCTACAAAATAAGTAAACTACTGGCTGGAAATTTATGCAAACTGTTAAAATCATACCTCTCTGAGAAGCCAGATCAACATTTCATCCAATTCAGGTCGGAGTACAGCAAAAAAGCTTGCTTGGGCCTATATGCAGCAGATTTACCAATAATGGACCATACCCTTACGGCTACATTTGCCGACGACGCTGCTATGCTGGCCATAGCAGATACGCAGGCTAAAGCACCGAATGAAATGATTCCATATTCCATATTCCATCTTCGGCAACAAAAGAAGACCTTCCGGTTCAACCATACCTGAATTTCTAAAATGGAATTGCGGTCTTCAAAGACCCTTTCAGTGCCTTTTTATAGTTTTTTGCTTAATATTTAAACACGAATAATCCTAACCGAAGTGATATTGTCCAATAACTCATTACCAAAATATTAGTCGTTACTAATTAGAAACACATGTGAGAAAATTTAGGGATTTATGATTTCTCAAATCAAACTTTGTTAAGGATTTTTATGTTCTGTACTTTTATTACCTCATTATTAAAAAATTGTGTTCTAAAGTATAAGAAATCCATAAATTTCTCAAGCTTACATTTATTACAACTAGTCATGGTAATCATAGATTAAATTAAGATTATGATGTTTTTCATACATGTGTTTTTATTTAATAACTTTCTTTGATTTTATCATGTTGTCTTCGGAACACTGACAGACCAGGATGGTACATAGTTTGATTTTTGTAAATTCATTTGTATACGTATTTATTTGTTAATTGGAAGCGCTACAAATCAATACTGTAGGTCAACTAGAAATTAAATTAATAGATTAATAGAAATTTTGCTTTATCTCACATTTAACCTTTTATATTTTATAAATTAAAAAAGAATGTTTGTATATTTGAACCATTAAACTAAAAAGGAAAACTTACCGTACTTACCATTCCGTTTCATTAATAGTAATAATATAAGGTTTACAGTTATATAAAACACTGAAGCTGCTCGTTGAATTGTTAAATTTTAATTATTTCTGAAAATAGAAAAACAGAAAGTTTGAAAATCGAGATAGTAGGTATACATCAAAGTGAACTTCATATTTGTTTTCCTTTTAAATAACATTTGCATTTGTATCGGAAAATATTTTCCAGTTACTTAAAATATGCTGTTATTACTTGAATAAATATTATTTTTCCGCTTCAAATGAATAGCAACTGTAAAAGCTAATGAAGTGTATTGATGAGATTTTAATATTTATGAATATCCCGATTCCCTTTAGAATTGAAAGTAAATTGTTAATTGTTTTTATTTTAGTTATAGTTCCGGAGAGGATTTCTGCAACACAGAAGTAGAATTAAAAAGGTTATTGAGATAGAAATTCAAGCCTTAGAATAAATAAAACTGTAAATTCCTGTGCTTACATAAGTAAATGTCTAAAAACAGTTAGAAGTAGTTAAAAAATTAAGATTAGCTGACTTCTACAACTGCAAAATGTGTAACATTTCTTTTACAATTAATATTTAACTACTAATAACTAATTTAATCAAATCTAGAAAGTTACTTTGCATACTATAATATCAGTATGTAAAAGCGGTTGACTGCTTGCAAGCGTAATTGATGGAAAATAACATTCAGACTGGCAGAGTTCACTTCCGGGCCGGTTTCAAATAAAATTTAAACACGCCATATTCCCATACGACCACAATAACCATCCCTCATCAGGAACTGTTCTTCTGTTTGTACGGGCAACATCAGTATTTGGCATCCGCTAAAGGTGATTTCTAGTTAGGACCGACCATATTTGAGTTTGTTTAGTGAATATTTATTAGCAAAATTAAATTCTTCTATTATTGTATTCAATGTTCACACTGCTGTGTCCTGTATGCAGGTTAGAATTATCTGGTTTTAAGCTTTTTTACATTAAGTTTCTATAGGCTTTTATTGTTTTACATTTCTTTTACTTATCAATTTTTTGTACAGCCCAGAAATGTAGAAAATATGATAGCTCTTATAGTTAATTATGTAAGCAATTATAAACAAAACAAAATACAACAATAATTATAAACAATTTTATCTATGACTTTATTTGGAGTGACAAAAAACTCATAGTTTCATTAGTAATACATTTAAAAATATTTAAATTATATTAATTTATACACAATTCTACGTAATTAAACTTTTCAAACTGTTCTGTACTCAATGCAATTGTCCTTACGGCTCAAACAGCAATTTCGTCCAGACAAGAAATCTGAATAATGAAAACGGAGGATTTCCAAACGTAAATACCGAAATATAAGTCTTGTAAATGAACATGCACCTATAGAAGCAGAGAATAATGAAAGAAGAAATTAATTTTGCGAAGCACTGGAAAGAATGTTCACGGAGGTCCCAAAGTACGATCAAAAAATTCTACTGGGAGACTTTAATGCGAAGATAGCAAGAGAACAAATATACAGGCCCACTATAGGAATACACAGTTTACACTCACGAAGTAATGAGAATGGGGAACAATTTATTGAGTTTACGCCAGAAATTAAGCTGAAAATCATAGGAACTTTTTATAACTACAAAAACATTCATAAGGGTACATAGAGATCACCGGATGGAACTACCCTGAATCAGATAGATCATTTTGTAGTGGAAGAAGGTCACAAGAGCAGAGTGTATAGAAATGCAGACGCAGATGTGGACCACTTTCTGACAGTATTGAAAATGAAAGAAGTAGCATCTAAGAAAAATATAATAAAAAATAAACCGTAATATAACATAGATCTACTACATAGACAGGAAATAACGGAAAGTTAACAAGAACGTATTAAAAGAAAATTTTCCGAGGACAAGAAGGATTTAAATATAAACGAGAGATGGAAAAGCATTGAAAAAAGTATTATGTATGGGGCAAAAGTATTAAAAGATGCAGAACGACCAAGAAAAGTATGGTTCGATGATGAATGTAAAGTATTACTAAAGAAAAGAGGAGAGTTAAAATTGAAAATGTTGAAAAATACATCAGAAAAGAATGCATCAGAATATAAAGCAGTTATAAAAGAAGCAAAACAAATATGTGAAAGAAAAAAAATAATTTTTGGGAGGAAGATTAGAAAAGACAGAAAAAGATTTTAAAGGTAAAGATATTAAGAGATTTTATAAAGACGTTAAAGACGAACGATAGGGGTTCCAGATAAGAACCGTTCTTATCGAAGATAAAAATGGAGCTCTGATAGCGGATATAGAAGGAGAAAAGAGAATATTGCAAAGTATACTAAATGGGGAGGAAATGAAGGAAGATGTGCAGCGTGAGAAAAATGAAGATGAACAAAAGTTAAAGGAAATAGACAAGACAGAAATTATAAAGGTGATAAGGATAACAAATCTAAAAAATAATAAAAGTGCAGGGGGAAATGATATCTGGGCCAAAATGTTGAAGAAGAGTGGAGAAAAAGTACAAAATCTTGTTATACAGGTTATGAAAGAAGTATGGGAAAAAAGACCATGCCAGAAAGGTGGAAAGAGGTGTTGTAACAACCACTACTTAAAAAGAAAAGTAGTAAAAAATACGATAATTACAGAGATATAGCACTGCTGAACATGGTGTACAAGATATTCACTATACTGCAGGAATCTATGGAGAAAACAATTGAAGATTATCACGCCGGATTTAGAAAAGAAAGATCAGTAATAGATCAAATACATGTACTAAGAAGGATAGACGAAATGAATAAAGAACATAGGATACCCGTATAGTCTTCATAGATTTTAAGAAGGCTTAGGACAATATAAGAAGTACAGGGATTCTAAAAGCATTAAGCGCATTCAGAATAAACGGTAAGCTAAACAGGCTCATAAAGTTGACGCTAAAGGATGCAAGACACAATGTTACAGTTGACAAGGTAGTAACTACTAATTTTGATGTTACAACAGGTTTAAGACAAAGGGACCCGCTCTCTACAGTTCTTTTCAATATGCTGCTTGAAGCAGTTATTAGAAAGAGCAGCGGAAGACAAACAGCGAAAACTATCCGCACCAAAAGGCATCAATGCATTGCTTATGTTGACGATGTGGTGATAATGGCACAAAGCGAAATGGAGCTAAGTAAGGCAATGCGGAAATTAGAAAGAGACGCAAAGACAGTGGGCTTAGAAATTAATTATGAAAAAACAAAGTATATGGAGTTACGAGTGCAAGGAAGTAGCGGAGGAAAAGATAAACTTATTTTGAAAGTAGGGCAGGGAATGAAACGTACTGAGATAGAAAGGGTAGAAAGCTACAAGCACCTAGGTACGTAGTGTTTAAAAAAAGATAAGAACTAAAGAAGAAACAAGATACAGACTAAAGAGAGGTTCAGTATGTGCGGGGGGGCTTATGAGAGTGTTAACATCAAAGGCGGTATTCAGAAAAGCAAAATAAAGGACTTTTAAAACGGTGATTAGACCAATAGTAAGGTTTGTTTGTGAAACATGGATCATGACAAAAAAGATGAAAGAACACCTGGACATATGGGGAAGAAATGCCGAAAAAAATATTTTGAGGGAAAAGAGTACAAGAGACATAGGAAAGAAAAAACAATCAAGAGCTGTATGACCTGTATCAAGAACCAAAAATATCTAAAGTAGTAAAAACCCGAAGGATGAGATGGATGGGGCATATACTCAAAGCCAGTAAAAAGAGAATAATAAGGAAAGTAATAGATACGAGAAATATAAGAAAAAGGGGAAGAGGAAGACCAAAAGTAAACTGAAGAAAGCAAGTTGAGGAAGACCTTAAAAGAGTAGGAGCAAGCGAGTAGTAAAGGACTGCACAAGAGAAAAGAAGATGGAGATTGGAGATTGATAATAAAAGAAGTTTTAAAAATATAAAATGTAATTTAAAAATGTAGTGTAATTAAACAAGCCTTAGGCCAAAATGGTCTGTTGTGCTAAAAATATAAAATATATTAATTAATCCTCAACCAAAGTCACTGCTAATTTATTATTATCAAGTGAAAATTGATTGAAAAACGCATAAATCTTCTCTAGTACGTACTAGGTATCGGGTGTTTGATACTGTAGAATTGAAGGGTACAATTAACGCAAGACGCTAGTTTTAGTGCACGTGCAAAATGTAAACCATTAGATAGGCTGTAAGAAGAACATCATTTACAAAAAACCAGGCTTTTAATCAACATTCTGATCATTTTTAAAATTTTGTTACAATAATTGTGCTGAATAAATCCAACATCATACAAATGTCAGGATTCCTAAAATAAATTTGTCGATGCGTCAAAACCACACTAGACGCCATGAGACTGTCTTTCGTGTAAATAGTTACTACCATATAACTAAACGGTAATACTGTTGCAGACCACATTCCGTTCTCCAGGGTCTGGAGAGAATGAAGACTGACTTTTGTGAACGTCGCGTCGCTTTGGTGACTTCTTGACGTGTAACTTTCTGTCGTGAAAATCCTTATTGATAAAACTTTAATGTCTTAAGACTTTATAATAAAATTAGAAATTCTCTATACTCTTAAGTTTAACCTTTTAATGTTACTTCTAGAATAACCGTGATCATTTTATGCAGCGGAAATAAATTCTTTTAGTTGTAGTGAGAGGTTTTGAAATTATGATTTTAATAATGATGTAAGCTATAAATAATGATTTAAAAACAACAACTGTAAATTGAAAAAGCAGCTTATGACACTATTGCATAATATTTAATTGAAAAACATATATAACTGTAAATTATTAATGAACATCCGAATAAATAATGAACCTTTTATATAATCATTAGAGATGATAGAATTTAAGTTCTACATACGTTTTAAATTAGCGTAATTATTTAAATGATTTTATTTTTGTATTGTTGCAAAGTTTACACAAATCAACGTATTATCAATTACGGGCAAAAGTAGGTGCCGATGCATACTGCATTATGCTTGACATAGGAGGAAATAAACTTTTCTTTTCTTTATTTTTGACGAAAATATGACAACAACATTTGTTGAACGTTCTATCAGCTATTTCGTAATTTAGATTTAGATTTTTTACTTAGTTTTAGTCTTTAAGTCTTTTGAGTTTTGTATGGGGCACTAAAAGGATGATTTAGCAGTTGGATTGTAATTGAGTTACCTGGGTTGTAACGTGTAACGTTACAAATAAGAATTTAGAAAACTAGGATTCTTTCGTCCTAGGCCGACTGAGCTCAAAGAGTGGCCTTGAGCGTGGATTTAATGATGGTTATACCACAATAAAACAGAACAAAAATTTAACGTACAAATATATTTCACTCAAATATTGACAACTTATAAAGAAACACAAAAATTGGGCGCCTTTTGTCTCAAAAAAAACCTTATAAAAAATTTCAATCTTAACAAAAATTTTTATATTAAATATTTAATTTTATAAAAATTTAAAATGCAGTTAAGAATAAATTAAGGTGAAGCCAAATTTATAGCAAATATTTTTATCAACCCCGTCCACTCGATTTGCTTATCAACTCTTCTTCAAAATATTAAAAAGGAATTCAAATAAGCAAAATTTAATATGAAAGACAATTTATATTTTAATCCAAAACAAAAGCATAATTGAAATGAATGAAAACATCTAGTGAAACTTGTAACCTATTTAATTTATTTGTATAAATTTCTTTAAATTCAATTTAATAGTGATACGAAAAAAATTAAAAACTAACAAGTTAAATAATTTACAAAGAAAATTAGTACACCTAAACTATTTCGGATACAAAATTGAAAAAAATTAAAATTTCTTACCAGAACATCTTGATGTTGTTTCCGGTCGGAATCTGATCAAGGTGCAAACCTTCAAGAGAAGCAATTTAACACACAAAAATTCAATTTAGAGACGAAACTGAATATTAAAAAAGAATTAATCAAAATTACATTAAATGTGTACTCAAACACATTTTTACTAACAAAATTTGTTAACCAAAAAATAATTTAAAGATCTGCAATTACAAATTATATCTCGAGTGATAAGCGAGATTTATATATCTGCATCAGATTGTCTTCTTAACCCTTTTTTCTTGTTTTACAAAAAAATAAAAGATTCCGAAACAAAAAAAATTAAGAGGATAAATCTTTACTTTTGTTTCAAGCATTTTAAATTTTTAAAACAAGGAAGATTATTTATTTCAAAGTTACAAATTTCTAAAGGTGAGATAGAGCACTAATTCATCCCAAGGACGCACGCAGAATAGAACATCTCCGATCCGGAGGAACTGCAGAATCGGAACGCCTAGTTTAGCCAATTAAACAATGAGGAAGACTTTCAACTTCCAGAATGGTATTCCAGGAAATAAAAACACTGGAAACCAAACACATCAATCAGCATTGATGGAAACAGGAAATACAAGAAATAGAAAACTTACCCCTAATTTAGGGTTTTTTTCACTAACTCGAAACGAAATTCAAAACAACCAAAAAATTAACGCGTAACTTGAACGCTGGTCGCTTCTCGTCTGCCGCAAGCCGATTCCCCGCGTTTCCCAGAAGTTGAGTCAACCTGTTCATATGTTCCACGCTCAACACAGGAAGAAAATTAAGCAAATCTTGAACAATAATAAGATCTTATCCAGGGATTCAATTAAAAAAATCTGATTAGAAGAAGTAATGAGAAACTCAAGGAGAAAAGAAACCCGCAAGATAACCGTAATATATTAACCTTCAAGCGGATAAAATAATCACCATCCAACTTCGGAAGAACATTTATTCACAACCTTTATAATCCAGAAATTCTAGAATATAACACCCCTAACGGGAAATATAATAATGGAACAGTTAAATTTCCACTGCGGAGAATTAAACATCAATATTTGAAGTAAATAAACCCAGCGTTTCACCTGCCCTAGAAATTAAAAATTTGTGAAAGAAAATTTTAATTTAAAGCAAGAGCAATGCAACCCTGCACTAATAACGCGCCTAACCCTCCATTCCTAAGAGCAAACTAAAGAGTCATGGGAACACCAGAATGCGTAAGCAACCAAATCTTATGTAACGGAAAGAACAACAAATGACCGTTACAGGGTTAAAGAATCATTTAAATCTAAGCTCTCTGTTGACAAACTGCAGTGTTATTTACCAGTAAATCTTTACAAAGCCGACTAGTAACTTTGGTAAGCTCTTAATTTGAAGTTTTCTCTCATTAGCATTCTTTAACATTTTCGTTCTTTTACAAGCTTATCCTTTCCATCACCTAGATTTTAGATCGTAGATGATAGCACGACCCTATCAGATCTGATCAGTTGAAGGTTACACCAAGCAGGATTAACATCTTATTATTCCGGTTCCACGACCCAGCTGAGCAGCCTAAGCCCACCACTCACATCTTTTAATTGAGTCCTGTGCTAATACAGTAGTAACAAACAAAGAATGTTGCTTTAAATATTATGTCTCCATACCTCCATGGAGAGTGCCATGAACTTGTAGTGACAGTCAAATCTCAAAAAGCCAATAGTAGAGTCAAAGTGAGCCCTCTAACTAATGATCAGACCATCCAAGTAATCATTAAAAAAAGAAGAAACTCTGCTCCGTATTATTTTGCTTCAAAATTACGATTCAAAGTAAAAAGAAAAACAAATTTTCTAAATTGTATGAATCTTAATCGCGAAGTGTTATTGAAAACTCATCTTTCAGAAGCCTACTAATTATAAAGAACTTAATTTTTTTTTAATTTCAAAGTAAGATTGATTTTGAACTAATTAAAAGCTGAAACTAGTTGAGTAGATCTTTCCTGATTTGAAATGCAAAACGTGGAGGCGATATCAGTCAATGCGAGTATTCTTCAATGTTTGTGTTGTAGAATCACTGGAAAGAATAACAGTCCATCATTTAGAATTCACATTATTTGTATATCGTGGAATGCATTTCATCATGTACCAGTTGGTGCCTAAAAAATATGTAAAAGCTTTATGTACAAATTAAAAGCTTTATAATTATCTCATTCAACCCCATTAAGCAGAAAACCGCATATAAATACCTAACAGTGAAAGTTATCTAATTATTTTCTATTGCTCCACACCCAGTGTTTTCTTTAATAATTCTAATACTCAAAGCGTCAATCCATGCTTTTATTTTTTAACTGGATACTAACAGAAAAAACAATTCAAGAACGGAATTTCAAACTTTGCTACGTTTTTAGGCACTCACTGAAAATTACCCACGTGAAAAATTTGCTGATGATGAAACGTTACGTTCATTAGAAATTATTTGTCAAGGCGTAATTACCACGTGTCTGGTTGAATGCAAACAATTACTCCAGATGAAAATTATTTTTGTTTTTCTAATATTGGTTTTTTTATTCGTTATTTCGCGCTGCTTAATATGATCCGTTTGCGTTGTTTAGAAATATTATTGCACGGGAATAAAATCAACACAGTCTGAGAAGAGTTTCACACTTCCTATTTATTTTTCATAAGCGGTCTGTTGATTTAAGATAATACTTTCAAATTTATGTTATTGAAGCTTTTTAAATATGTGTTTCTCTAAAATTTAAATATTCTAATAACAGGAACTTGAAGTATAGCTGCTTCAATTTGTATGATATTGCCTGTTGCCTTTACATTCACTAATAAGACAATCAGATATCCGTGACCTTCTACCTCCCATCCAATTTGTCTTTAATCAGTTGGTTTATTTTTTTTCTCAAGTTCTACGTTTTAATGACGTTTGAATTCTTTGTTGTTATAAATACGCATTTTATTTTTTTATTTGTTTAACTCGTTTCTCAAATTTACCTTCTTTTGATTAGAATTTTGATGTTTTGTCTATTGTACATAGAAAACCTCAAATCAATCGTATTTTTGGTTTTTATTCAGATCCGTCTAGTTATTTTATTTTCAAGCCAAAAAACGTCAAAGTGAGGACAAATTTGTTTCAGAAAAGTTTCCTTAAAACTACATACCTAACATTTTGTTACTCGAAATTCAGTGGTGACTACAGAATTGGTAGTAGCATCGGCATACCTTGACTGCATCTTCAACTTTTGAATGTGCTGTGAAATTTTGCAGATTGGCTTTTAGGAGTAAGTAGACCTCTCTATATTGTTTATATATTAAGGCTTCATTCCCGTGGGAATATGATTACTTTTTTCTAAAGTTCACTGATCGTGTTATTTTTTTAAGATGGATCGGTACCTATCTTACTCTTGTTCTTATTTTCTCTACTTGCTGTGGGATTTGGCACTATTTGCTATTTTTTTCCACTCTTCCCGATTAGTTATTTTAGTTCTCCAGTCTCTCTGTCTCTCTAACAGCTTTATGTTTTCTAATATTACTTCTATCCATTTACTTCTTGGCCTTTCTCTTGGTCTTATTTCTACCGGGTCCCATTCCATTATTATTCTTATTATCCTTTGCTTCTCACATCTTAGTCCATGTCCAATCCATTTTATGCGTTGGCTTTTAATGTGTTTTACTATGCCTTCTTCTTGAATTTCCTGTAATATTTCAGAGTTCATTCTGCTTCTGTACCCATCCTTTCCTATTCTCTTTGGTCCAAGTATTGTTCTTAACACTTTCCTTTCATATATTCTTAATTGTTCTTTGTTGCTTTCCAATAAGCACATTATTTCTGCTCCTTATGTTATGACTAGTCTTATAAGCGTTTTATAAATTTTAATTTTTGTTTTCTTACTAATTTTTCCGTCTTTTAATATTTTTTTATTACTGTAAAATGCTTTGCATTCTTCTTGTATTCTTTGTTTTATAGCTTTAATTCTATCAATTTGGTTGTTAGTCTGCATCCCCAAGTAGTTGAATGTACTTACTTCTTCGAAGGTATGATTGTTTCATGGTCAGGTTTTGTTTAGTTACTCTCCTACCTCTTTGTATTTTCATGTACTTTGTTTTTGTTTTATTAATTTTCAATCCTGTTTCTGCACTTGCTTCTTCTATCTCTTTAAATGCTTTACACAGCCCTTTATTTAATAATAATAATAATAATATTAATAATAATAATTTATTGATTTCTATCAAATGGTAAGGTATTCAGTTACATAAATGCAACTGCTTTTCCATACGTACCACCAAAACAATACATAGTACAAATATGAAATTGAATTACATTATTATTTAAAAAAAAACAAATCATTGTGATTGTTCGTTCATTAGTAATTTCTTAAAGTTTTTTTTAAATACTCGAGATGTTGCTGTCAGTACTTCCTGATTAATGCTATTGAGTCATTTTGCAAGGGAATAGCTAAATGATCGTTTAAAGAAACTTGTATTATGTTTAGGTATAGTTAGCAATCCCCTGTGCCTTAAATTTAAATGATGCACGTCAGTCCCAAAACTTATTTTGTTATATAGGTAGGAAGGTACATGAAGATTCAATATCTTTTGATAAAATCAAGCACAATGTAATGACCGTCTATTACGCATGTTTAACCAGTCCACCTCTTTTAACTTGTGTGAAATATAATCATGTCTTTTAAGGCCAAATATTAGTCTGAGACAGGAATTTTGTACCTTTTGAATTCTGTAGATGTCAGCGGCGCTCAGATAAGCCCTATACACAACATCACAGTAGTTAAAATGTGATAGAACTAGAGACTTACAGAGCATAGTTCTCAATTTGACATTTAGAATATGACGACTAGAAAATAAGGATTTTAAGCTATTGTAGGCTTTGGATAAAAGTGCATTAACATGATTAGTAAAGGCAAGTTTATTATCGATTAACATGTCAAGATTTTTTATACATTCAGAAACTGAAATCATCTTATCGTCTAAGATGATAGTTATTTTGTTTTGTGCCATTTTTCTTACCTTATCTCTACCGAATACTATTAATGAGGATTTATCTGGATTGATTGTAAGAGCATGCCGAATAGAAAGATCTAACAATTTGTCTAAGTCAGTATTAATACGCTATTGTGACACTTCAAGGTCATCGTAATGAAATGAATAATATAACTGTGTGTCGTCTGCATAGAAATGAAAGTTACAGTATTGTATAGCAGAAAAGAATTTAGCAGTATATATTGTATATAACAAGGAGCCTAGTGTAGAACCTTGCGGCACACCCTTAGAGAGTTAATTCAGTGGAATATGAACCATTTAAAAGAAATCATTGCCTTCTATTTTTTAAGTATTCACTTAATAAAGTGACTGCAGATTCCTCAAGACCAATAAATTTTAATTCAGCAATTAATATCTAATGCCTTAGCATGTCGAAGGCCTTAGAGTAATCCAATAAAATTAATGCCGTTAGCTTATTTTGATCTGTTGCATTTACTATTCATTAATTATATGAGTTAATGCGGAAGCACAGCCATGCCCCGGCCAAAAACCAGATTGAGTTAATGGTCAAATATTATTTTTATTAACATGTTTACGTAGTTGAGAGGCTATGACTTTTTCTTATACCTTCGATAATGCTGGCAGAATACTTATTGGCCTTAAATCCTTATAAGACTAAGGATTATGGATTTTTGGTAATGGAAGTATAATAGCTTCCTTCCAGCTATTTGGGAAGACGCTATGAACCATGCAGAAGTTTATTATGTGGGTGAGATAGGGTAACAAAGAAGGGCAACAGCGTTTGATAAGATCAATGTTGATTTCATCAGCACCACATGCTCTCGAGTTTATGTTATGAATTATTTTGCTAACAATTATTTCATCTACTTCAACAAACTTTAATTTTGTCTTAAAATTACTATTAATATTATTGAAATAATAGTTCATAAGTTCGCCACAATCAGGTTTATTATCTTCAGTAGCTTTTATAAACTACTTATTTATTTCATTAACATTTTGTAGCTGGTCTGGAATAGTATTAGGTTTATTATGATAGTACACATTCATAGTTTTCAATTCATTCCATACAGTCTTAGAAGGTTTATGTTTAACAATATATTCAAGATAGGCTTTCTTTTCTGCTTTGATTGCCCTGTTAGTCGTATTGCGTAACAATTTGTAATAATCCCAGTGTGCCATGTTTTTAAAATCTTTAAAACGCTGCAACGCTTTGTTTCTCAGTGACTGCATGACTTTTATGGTGTTAGTTATCCACGGTGCATACGGTCGAGTACATTTCACTGTTTTTAATGGAGCATGAACGTCTAGCTATTATCACAATGTCATCTGCATAGGTAATTATTTGTACTCTCTTATTGTTTATTAATCCACAACCTTTATTTTTCTTACTACACCCTCTAAAAGTACATTGATTAGTGTGGCGGATCTCCTTGTCTTACTCCAGAGTTTATGCTGAATCTCTCTGTTATTTCTTCTTCTGTTCTCACTGTTGCCATTGATCCTTTCATCGTCATCTTGCCTGGTACTCCTATAGTTTCCATTTCTTGGATTAATTTGCGTCTGTTTACTTTGTCGAAGGCTTGTTTGAAGTCAATGAACAATACATACAGTGCTATATCACAGTATAACGCTGTTTTACAGGGACAGTAGGCTCACTCCCAGGAAATATTTGTACCCAAGTAGGGCAGAGGGTGGCAAGTTGCTCGCTAGTGACATGCAGTGGCCGTGCGTTTAAATTTGAATATCATCACTCATCGGTTAGATTCGCGTGCCGACGCATTAAACTCCTGGCAAGCTGCGCAAAAACAATCATGTACAACAAATTACAAAGCCGCCGACAGAGAGTGAGCCTACTGCCTCGGTGAAAGAGCATTATACTGTGTTCATAACTCTTTTCAATGGTTTGGTTCATAATATGGAGTGCATCGATTGTGGATCTTCCTGCTCTAAACCCACATTGATAATTCCCAATTATATCATCAATGTATGTTGTTAACTGTCTTTGTATGAGCATTGTCAATATTTTATATGCTGTGTTAAGTAGAATGATTCTTCTATAGTTACTAGCTTCTTCAATATCCTCTTTTTAAATATTGCCACTATAACTTCTTCATTTCACTCACTTGACATTTTTTCCTGTTCCCATACATCCTTAATTATTCCATATAGTAGCTCTTGCATTCTTTCATCACCTTCCTTTAGCATTTCAGCGCATATTTCATCGCTACCCAGTGCTTTACCATTTTTAAATTTTTTTAGAATATTTAAGAATTCGTTAGCTATTGGTGTTGTTATTACTCTATATCTTCTTGTGTTACGTTTATATCTTCTTCGTTGTGTTCTGTGTCTGTTTCATTTAATAATGTTCTTTTCTTTATCATATTCTGATTGTCCTTCCTTATTCTTAATTGATCTTCTTTGATTTTGTTTTTCTTGTTTTGTTCTTTTAATTTCTTATAGAATGCCTTCGTAATGTTTTATTTTATCATCGGTTTCTATATTTTCTATTATTTTATTTAATCAATCAATTTTTTGTTCTTCTGCATATTTTTTCTGCTTTTGTTCTTTTCTCTCTATATGCGTTCTTGTTTTCCTCACTCGGATTTCTTAGCCACTTTGTTCTTTCTTCATGTTTTATTTTCACTGGTATTTGGCATTTTTAATTAAACCATTCCTTTGTTTTTTCTTTTTTTCTATAACCTAAAACCTCTTTTGCTGTACACTGTATGCTCTTCTCTAACTTCTGCAATCCTTGTTCTAGTATAGCCTCTCTATTGCTTTCTCGTTCTTTCAGCTTCCTGTTTATTTCGTTTACATACTGTTTTTCTGGTTGCTTTTGCTAATACGTCTCATCTTTTTTCTATGTTTTTCTTCTCATTTCTAGTGTGTATCTTTAGTTTGAGTTTCATGATTACTAAATAGTAATCTGTATCAGCTGATGCTCCTCTGCAACTTTTTGCATCTTTTACTGCAGAAGCTCTTTTTGTGATATTAGTATGTGGTCGATTTGATTACCTTTATTTTTCCCGGTGTTCTCCATGTTTCTTTGTGTTTATCTGGATGTTTATACTTTGTGCTACTTATTATCAAATTTTTATTGGCAGCTAAGTTACATAGTAAGTTTCCGTTATTGTTTGTTTTCTCATGTAAGGTTTGCTTTCCCGCTACTTTTTCTGCACATTTAGCTTTCCTTTCCTATTTTTGCATTAAAGTCACCCAGTAATATTAATGTATCAAATTTACATATTTTGTTACATTCTTTTTCTATCTGATCATATAGCTCTTGGTTTTCTCTTTTCTCTGCTTTTTCTGTGGGCGCATACACACTTAATATGGACAAGTTAGCTGGTGTTCCCTCAATTCTTATAAAAGTTAGTCTTCTATTTATTGCCTTAAATTGTAATACTTTATTCCTTATTTTTCCTCGTACTATGAAACCTGTAACATTTCCTTCTTGTTTGTTTTCACTACGTATACTGTAAATTCTTTTTTATCTCTCCTTTCTCATTTCATCATATTTCTTGTAGTGCCATAATATCAATATTTTGCTATTTGCTGCGCCGTTTTCATCATTTTTCCGGCTTTAGTAACGTTCTTATATTCCATGTGGCTAATTTCATTGTTTCTTTTTGTCCTCCCTTTTTTCTAACTAATAAACATTGTGTCTTTTTCTTTTTTTCTTTATTAATGTCAATTTCCATTGCCCTGTTCGTTGCCAGATCGTTCCCCCTTTTTTTATACTCTTCTAGTTTTTTTCTTGTGTTTTATACGCTATTGTTTCCTATTTTCTATCCCATTCATGCATCTGATTGTTTATTATTAATTTTCGGTAACCCATTTTAATTGTATTACCATTTTGCACTTCTTCTTTCTTCTCCATAGTGTTAGCCTCTTAATTTGGGCTAGACATTACTTCATCAAGATGAAGCGGCTGCTTGTCACGGGTTGTGGTTTCTTGATGTTCAGTTCAGAACAATATAGGGGCGCCAATTCAACTTAGTGTAATTCCTAGATTGGACACAACTAGAGGAAGCGTGCTTCTTACGAACGAACTGAAATTCAAATGTATACTTTAGGCTTTGGGTAGATCTTCAGTTTGTTATGTCTATACTCGCATAACAACTCTCTAGGCTTTACTTCTCCTTTTAATTTGATTAAACCCAAGTTTCTAGGTGAAGTGGAATAATCCACAATTATTCCTAAATGGACTAACTAAACATTCTTGACATTTATGTAGTTTTGTTTACAGCATGGCTGTCACTCAGATTACTTATCTTTTCACAAGCTTTTTATTAATTTCGTCTACTTGCTTTCATAGTAAAAAACCATTGGATGCAAATTAAACAAACAACAAAAAAAGTATAAAATCTTACTCGAGGTGCCACATTCAGAAATGTTTTCTAACGCTATAAGCAAGAGAAACAACTATTTCAAAATCTCGAATACAACGAGCAATAATTACAAAAGAGTAAACAAAAACTATCGATTTTAAGTGTTTCCGTTTGTAATCTCAAATCGCTCAACTCATAAACAATGCTGCACTTGGCTAACAAATTCGAAGCTAAATTTTCTCATTTAGTTTCCTCATTTATTAAATTAGGTATCCCTGAACGATTTGTTGCCATGAAATTTGAAAGTAAACTAATTTATCATGATTGTGTTTAATTTTCCTTTTTAATCTATTAACTCTGTAAATAAACATCCTGCAAAAACATGTTTCAACCTTCATAAACATTCTTCTTTTAGATTAACTAACCTGTTGTTGCTTGTATATTGCAAATAAGAAAATTTTCGAGAGATTACCCTTTTTCAGCAAAGGTAACTAATAATGCGAAACTTATTTAATAGTTTGTGAATTTAATTAGAATTAATTTCTACTTGCTGCAAATTTTAAAGTTTTGTACTAGAAACTTTGGGTGCTCTCAAAAACAGTTGATCCTGTTTTAATTTAATTAGTCTTGAAAACGTATTTATTTACACAATTATAGTAGATAGCTGTGATAAAAGTATAAACAACAATATTGTTTAACTAGATTTAAAATAAGTAATAGTAATTAAACTTCAAGTCGAGCGAATACAAATCGGGTGTTCTCAAACACGATGAATGTAAGAAACGCAAAACAAGATCAAAACGCCGGTAAGTACGTCGGTTGAAAAAAAAGGCTTTTATAGTTTGCAAAGTTGTCAAAATTCTAGAAAAATACCTAAATAATTTTCTGTGAACAGTATACGGGCTTTTAAGGCCCAACCAGATATAAACATGTGGTTGCTGCACATTTTAATACATGAATTTGATTTAGCTTAGATTTAAAGACCGCAATCGCAGACGATATGTAATGCAATACTTAATTCAGCTACCGAAAAAGTGCCTTATTACAAATCTAATTATATTGGAATTACTGTGAAGCTTTGCAATTGAGGCCAACATTGTTCTTACGTCAGCCGAATTATTTAAGTGTAGGACTACAAATCAACAGATACTGAGTTCAAAACCCGGAAACCTATGTAAATAAAAAAAAATATAATAAGCAACCCTCATTTTATCTAAATATCGAAGAGGTTGTTTGACGGCATGTCGGCACACATACGGCAGTAAATGTTTTCAACTAAACTCCGTTCTTTGTGACGTTTTTTTTTGAAACAGTCTCAATACCTTTGATAATGTATATCGTTCTTTATTGAAGTGTCCGTACTTCAAAAGGTATATTTGTCAGTTTGGATTTCCCTTCTGCAATTTCATTATACATTACATTTCGTTTTATGTTTGAAAGCATCAAACGCTACGAAGAATGTATCTAATGTGTAATTATAACATGAATGTAATAAAAGCAAAACAATTCTAGCAGAAATTTTATTATCGAATTTTGCGTACATCCTCGATTTTATATTAAATTAATTAATCAAACGCATAGATGATAGATTCTCTGTTAACATTTTATTTCAAGTTTTTAATATCTCTGTTTCATTATAATGTAATTAAAAATTTCCATTGTGAAAATTATATTGAATATTGTATCAAATATTTAATTAATACATTAACGTTATTGCAACATTTATACTAAGTTAGTGTTACTTTACGTTTCTAATTAACAACATCCATTAAGGGTGCTACCATAATAAACGTAATATTAGTAATACAATATTGATGGTTGGTTAGGATGGCTAAATGTTAATATAATCCTAAGCTTCTCTAATTATACTATAGTATATACATAAAAGAAAACAAAGAAAAATGATTCATTTGGTTACACATTTTGTAAGAGGTTTCAGGAAACAAAAATGCTTCTATTTTTTACGTTATACTGCGTATCTCGCAAAGGATGGAACCTATACTATTTACTAAAATGAGTTTTAACCATTCTTGCAAAGAGCACATAAATCTACTTATGAGACAGATGTAAATCAACAAGCCACTACATACACGTTTTTCTAGCTAAAAGATGAAGGTTGCTGACTTCTTTGATTTTCTTCTTAAATACTTTAATTATCTTTTCAACATTATTTGAAAGTTAATGTTTTTAAAAATATTTATTACTATGAAAAAGACGTCGCGCCCTAAGCCTTCACGGAAAAAGGCTTGCCTTTTGTCAATTACTTTCTCTTAAAGTACCGTAATATTTTATTAAAAATACATAGTTTAAACGTTTGTACATTATAAATCTTCGTAGAAACAAAAATACTGCTTTTGTTAATTAAGTAATTTTTTTTCACTTTGGAAATTTTTATGACATCATTATTACATATTTTTTTTATAAAAACCTACAGAACCTCGTCCCTTGTATGCACTAGTAATGTAAAAAGCTTGTCGTTATTTTACAGGACATTAGTGCAGTTTTTTACGGTTCCTCGGCAATTGTCACAGCTTGTTTTAAAAATGTAATTGTAATGCCAACTACAATATTTTTGAAGTTAAAATACATTAAATTCTTTTTCAATCTGAGCGCCGACTATTAAGGTCAAATGATTCCGTGAGTTTGATCCCAGACCTAAAGAATCCTTTCTAGAGTCAACGTTTCAATTCGCGTCGGCGTCGATCCAATGTGGTCTTGCTGTTTTTGCCATTCATTATAATCCTTCTCTTGGTTTTCTTTCAAATAGAGACTATCCTGGTATACTATTTTAAGGACGGCTATGTTCAGCCTATACTAGAAAATTCCTAGAATGATGTCCCAGGTTTAGAGTATTACTGTCTTTCTTGTAATTGGAGGACACAGCGCCTTCCACAGAAATGACAACTGACGAAGGGTCCCCATAGTCTTTTTATCTGAATAGCCAGGTTTTCATATTTGCTGGTTTTTTTTTTGTTTTCAATGCATATGACGTTTGTTGCGATTGGATTACCATTATCCACTATGTATCCTTCTTTTTCCAATTTATCTGTAAGCATCACATCTGGCCTGTTGTAATAAACGGTTCTGTCCGAGCTTATTTCTATTCTTAATAGGTAAGTATTGTAGAACATTGAAAGGTTCCATTGCAAGGTCTTTTGCCGATGTATCATATTATCTTCGTACTTACTAAGTAGCTACTGCCATCAGATGCTTTGTATTTTTACTTGTCCTGCCGCCCTTTTTGTACTCATCTTTAACAGACAAAAACCTCTCACTTTCTGTGTACAGGAGAACTGATTCTATGAAGGATAGAAGTTAGATGCCTTCCTGTCGATGTTTTCTTGTGCAAGAATGGTGGGATATCTGTTATGTACTATAACCTCCTCTTTCCACATATTGAGTTTTTTTTTTATTGCTGCGTTTTACGTTTGTTTTGCAATGTTTTGAAGATTTAGTGGACTGTACGACCTATCTTCATGCAGTGTATGACTAATTGTTTCTTGCTGGTGAGTACGGAAATGATTCCTGAGTTTATGAATGTGATTTTTTCATAGACGTTTAACTATCATCAGTTCAAGATCTATGCCCTATGGGTCATTTTACCCAGCTCTTCCAAATTAGTATCGGAAGTTCTGTATCTCAGTACAGGGAAAATCCAGAGTTTATAGTAGGTACTAAGTTATTTACGTTAAGTTTGCTAAGCTGATGTTTATGTTTAAAGTTTTTATTAAGCTTTACATATTTTAGTCAAAGGTTTTGGTAGAAACTATTAATATTATTGTTTAAGTTTCGGTAGTAGCAATTACTAATTGTAACTAGTTTTCTGACCCGACATATAACTTAAAATCATCCATAACCGTGGTTGACTCAATAATGCTTAAGTTATTTAGTAGAGTTGACAGAGGATTTAATAGAAGAGAAGGCCAGAACTTAATAAGTTCCTCTCAGAAATTCCTGTTTTCATGTCGATTTTATCCAGCACTTGTCTATTTAATATCCAGGTTTGCATTTAGGGTACCAACGTAATCTTGTACTTTTTGTCTTAATACATTTTGCAGAGTCGAGAGTTTTAGCTTCTTATTGGGATTTTTAGTCATATTGTTATTATTTACACTATACAAAGCAAATTTATTTTATTATTTATTTTTTAGTTTAAGAACTGTTCTTGAAATTACCGATCTCTATTTCAGAAGTACAAAAGGTATATTTTTATCGTAACAGATTATGAAAACAATCGCTTGCAATAGCAAACTAATGAGATAAAACACAACATACCTTAATGAACGAGCCATTGAGCGTATAAACTCCATGTGATTGAATATTTAGACAAAGATCAAGGAGTCGGAAGAATATTTTGACAACCTAGCACTATCAGGACTGGCATGAGGATTTAGTGCACCTTGGGGCAACTTCAGATTTCTTCTCCACTTTACTTTACATTAAGTAACACTAAAAATCTTACGAAGCTGAGATTTTAAAGTGAAAGTAGGTATTACTAAGCAAAACTCTATCAGTTCGAACTGAACAAGTCTTATCGGTTCATAAAAGTCAGACAGATAGGGAAAGTTTCGATAATTTGAAAGGTATGGATATGGGCAGTCCAAACACATCGATTTAAACACAAATACAGAAATCCTGGAGCCATACTTGTATAGACTTTGTCATACAGGTTATGATATGACTGATTATCGATCGAAATTAATAAAATTGAAATAAAAGTTTTCTGAAGATATCTGAGCTAAAGAGCCTCAACTGTTCTATTTGAATTAATTAATATGAAGAGAATACCTAATTTAACACTAGTCTAGTCAATACAAAAGCTATTGAAAAAGTAGCAACGATTTGCTTTCCACTTTCCTTTGAAAGTTTTGCATAGCAAATAGAGAAATTAAATAATTCTCAACAGCAAGCACCAAACCGGTAAGAGATCTCTTGTAAAGCAAGAAAGTCGGCTTTATTAAAGTCTTAATCTTGAAAATATTTTAAGCAGATTTCATGTGGATTTCATTTTTGCGCGGACAAACTCTTGAGCTACATGTACTTAAGACCTGTTCAATGCTGCTTGTAAAGTGAAAATCCCTTGAAACACAAAATAATGAGAAATAGTGACTTCGACGAAGGAAATTCACAATTATACGCCATCTTGTACTTCAGAAATTAAGTAGAGTAAAGTAAACAAGATAAAACACAGCAGTGCGTCAAATAATCTATATCTTAATTTTCTTTTGCTATAAAAAGCTTCGCTTATTTCTTGTTTGAATTTGAGCAGAATACATTTTTCTTAAAGATAGGCAACTTCTTTTACACGTGCACACTTATCTTTGCGTAGACTCTTTAGAAGAAATAGATAACTTCGAATCCTTCTTAAGAAATGTTGAACAGAGTATCAAATCTACGGCTTACATTATCTTGGAATAATCGAAACTTATTTTACCATTGTCTTAGTGAATCGTACTTGATATGCTATCAGCAGAACTTTATTCTGCATTCCTGGTCTTATTAAAATAGTGACGGTTTAGTTAGTGGTTGTGCAATGGTGTTCTCGAACTGCCCCATTCTTGTAACTAGAATGTTCATTGACTTACTGAACCATCAGCAAAATACTGAAACTTCCCACGATCAAAGTTTTGTTGACTGTTTTCAGTTTTGTGGTTAGTCTCGCTGGAAAATTTACTAAGGCGTTGCAAATCATTTATTTCTTTATTGTGTATACAAGTTAAAAGTATCTTGTGATAAGCTGTATAATTCACAAAAGATTATTGAAAACTTCTAAAAAGCTGGCAAACCAAGATTCTAGATGATACGTAATAAAATTTAAAATGTTAAGTGATAGACGCTGTTAGAAACTGAATATTTAAAATTACTGAAACAAAATCTTTAATTACTTAGTATTATTCTGTCTTGTTTTAGCAGTGTAGCTGTAGGTTAAGCTATGCAATACTTTGTCACATTTTTCATTTAAACTGTAAGCATTGTAATGTAAAGTGTCAAGAAGTGAGTGCATACCCAACTAATGTTAATTTTAAAATTAAAGTTTACAACTATTAACTCTTTTTTAAATTTTAGTAGTAAATTATTTTTTTTATTAATCTAGGATAGAGCAAGTAATGAGATGTTCTGAACTCAGTAATCTGTTTTTTCTATGAACTTTTACAAACAAGGCACAAACAATACCGTTCATCGATCAAACTTGATTCATTCACGAAAGAGCTTTCTATGTACAAATGTGCAGCACATTAACTTTTTACAATATGAAATAATAATTATAGTCAACCCTAATTGTCATTTTTTGTATTATTTTTTGAGAAACTACAGGTGATGTTGTTTTTGTTTCGTTGGGTAATTTTGAATTTATTTTGAATTACTCCGTTGTTTGTATTTCATATATACCATACATGTGTGCTATTGCACGTTTCAATTTATTATTTGATAATATTAATTACGCAATTACGAGCGTTGTTTATAAATAGAACGATCTTGTAGAGATTTTATTAAATCAACATTTCTACACTGAATATGGAAAATTTGAAAATTCAATTTTGCTTCGTTATCATTAGTTTATGCTATTACCTTACACTTCCAAACAAACCTAGATTGTAAACAATAATGATGTATGAAGACCTAAATGGTTTTAATATTTTTTTATTTTCTCTCACATACGTGCACGTGTTAAAATGAACAGTTTTGAGTTTTGCCTACAGGCTGAACTACACAAACTGTAAAATATTAATGAGGTCTGATGCTTTATAATTACCAACTCCGCTTAATTTAGAACATTTATTCATTAAACATCTGTTAATACCAAGAAATTTACACGAAATAGCCAACACTTTTCTTTTAATTTCTCATTTACCCGTTTTGCTACTTTTCCTAAAGCCCCAAATTATTCTCAATTTTCCAGTTTACTAGTTACAATTAAATCCTCTCGGTTTTCGTCTACATCTATCAAATTAACGAACTTAGTATACAATAATGAACATGTTCGTCGCTTGATTTTATTATAAATTTTGTTATTTGATTTTAATTTTAAATAGTTTGTTTAAAGCTTTTTATGGGTTTATTTTTAGAAAAAGATTGCCTAAAATAAATATAAAGATTAAAAACAAATTACCTACTCGCGTAAATTGAAACCTGGAGATTACAGTGATGCGGGGCATCCCAATTTAAATTTTAACATAAAATAAGTTCTTGGGTTTTTCAGGAAAATAAATTAAGAGAAATGTAAGAATTTGAAAAAAAGCATTTAGTAAAACGTTTTCAAAAATTGCTCGTCTTAATGGATATATTTAGTAAGGTACATTTGAGTAACAAGACATGTATACCTACATACTACAACACAGTTGTTGTTAATGTAATGAATTGAATTTACTACAAACTTTCTAATTATGACCGCCACGTGTGTTTAAGTCTCGCCATGATTTAGCAAGCAAATAGTAATGTTAGTAATTTTAACTTCCTGGTATTCATGTTTATTTTAGGTAAATACATTTACATGAATTGTTTCTAAATTAAAATTGAAAATCAGTGATGCTAATAAAATATACAAACGACAGGGAGAATTGCCTACGGTTGAACATCACCAATTCAAATTACCCACTGTCTAAGTTGTCTGTAACTTAAATTCTCATATTCTGCTAATATAAGAGGATGGTTGAAATATGCCCATTTTACATTTTTGTGTTTATTTGATGTTCTCACTGTTAATTTTATAGAAATAGTAATAGAGAATAAAAAACAACAATAAAATAAAAAAAGCAAATTCAGTCGATCTAATAAAAATACCAGAGCTAATGAACTAAAAAAAATTACTTCCAGAATCCGACTATTCAAGGAAGTAAAAAGAAACCAAAGAACTTAAAAAGAGGACTGAAGGTCAAAGTAAAAAGAAACATAAATCCGATTATATAAGGCAAATGAAAGTCAACAAAAATAAAATTAACATCTCCCATTGAAAGTCGGAATGAGAAAGAAAAATAGGAAATACTGTACAAAACATAAAACGTATAACTGAATACGTCAAACGTCTTAATGTAAAATGCATTAATCTTTCATTTACCATACGTATTTCACCCTTAGCACAAATCACCGTTATTCTCCCCCTTTTGAATTTAATAATCTTGTTTGCGTGACTAACGGAAAGTTTATTTCTCTTTCTTTTTGTATTTTATTAAAATTTAGACGATTGCTAGATACTAAAGTTTCAGTTCTCAGGGTTCATTTTGATTAATTTTGTTTGAAATAAACATTTTCGATTGGATTTTATCATCTTCTGTACTAACCAAGAGAAATTTAAAAACCAATAGCAAATCGTAATCTGCAAATGTCCAAATAAAAAAGTGATCAAAGAAGCATTGATTTCAACTTTACCACGTTAGCGTATGTTGAAAATTTTATTCAACATGAACGTCCGGTCAGTAATTAATTGTCTATTTTAATTTCAAAGTCAGATTTTATTTAGGTTTACAGTTAGGTTTTATTAATTATTACTTTGTTTACCGACATCGCAATGGTTTCTATCTCCTGCTACCTACAAGGGGTGAGTAAGATTACGATAGCGTCAGTCTAACAACTGCAAGAATTACTACCCGTTTTTTATAAAGCAAGTCCATTGTTCTAAAGATCACCACACGTGCAACCTTAGCATAAATTGAAGATGTAATGGATAATATAAACTTAGGTTGCAGGCATGACCTCCACATACTTTTTCTTATGCAACAATCTCTATACAATTTAATAAGAATATGGTAAAATTCAAACAGCCTATTGAGAGTTATGTTATATCAGTATGTAACAATAATTTATTCATTCAGGATTTTGACAAGTTTTTTGCTTTTTATTTTTTGCAGCCCTGTGTTCTAATCCTTCATGAGAATTTTGTCTTACTACACTTCCATAATTCATTCAACCTCCGCACTGGTTAAACCCAATCATATTCTCGTTCTATTTGTAAGAGGTATTTTGTAAACTCTATTGATTTTTAAGTATTACGTATAATAGATGACGTTCTTATTCTACTTTACACGATTTCAAAGCCTAAAATTTCTCCAAGCATAGAAATTTAGAGAACACAAAAAAACCTTAACAGTCTATACCTTGAGAACCAGACATTTTCAGACAAATGTTTTTGTACTTGCTTTACTCAGTTAGGCATGTAGCATTACCCCTAGAAGGAAAATTTAAACTTTTATAAGATGCGCCTTAAGGCTTGAACTTGTATCTTTGATAAGTTTATGAATAAATATTACAAGTTTTATCTAAAGTATAAATAAAGGAACTTTTAGATAATGACAGATTTTCTAAAAAATAGAAAAGCTTCCTCTTCTTGCTTTCTAAAAAGTCTCTAAGAAGGGAACGGGTTTGGACAAATTAGCGGGGAAAGAAGACCTTGACGAACTCGATTTTAGCTTCGCACATAAAAGAAGATTCGAATGATGTACACGTCGAGAAGTGCAAATTCTGGTTCACGCAAAAAAAGCTGGTTTTTAATACTAAATATTTCAATTTTCATTGGACTTTTAAAAAATAACACTTCTTTTGGTTATTCTTTGTTTAATGGTAATAATATTTAATTCTACCTTTTAATGCGCAAATTGACGATTTCGAATAGCAGACACAAATGCGAACTTTCTGGCTTTCTTTGTTTTACGTTATTATCACTCCCATCTTCATTTTAGCCAACGCAGCTTACCCTTTAACCTTTGCAAATATAAGAATTCTCGCATAACTTAGTGTGTATATTACAATTAGTTTATTGTTGTCATGATAGTAGCTATGGAGTATCTTTATTTTGTTGTCAAATTATTATTCTTTATAAATTTAAATTTATAATTTCATATTAAGTGAGAATTTATTTTTAAAGCCTTCTTGATTATAGAAAAGATAATATGACAAGTACATCACTCTGAAACTAAAATGGCAAATACTGATGTGCGCTAACCCAATTGAAGGGGCCAATGCAAGAAGTGGACATGTCGACAATTTACAATTTTACAGGAAACGAAAAAAACGTTTGCAGCTTAAATACTGTAGTTTAACAAGTTTTTGATTTATAGTAGCTATTTATGACTAGTATGTGGATATTTCAGTGTGTATGGTTAGTCGTTATACATTTTTTTACGGCTGCAAAAAAATAAAATCTGTTGGAGATGTCCACTTCTTGCACAGTAAATTAAGATTTGATTTTTAAAATATATTTATTTCTTGAAAACCTAAACTTTTATATGTAAGAACAGTGATTCAATCTATATTATTATTAAATATCAATTTAGTAGTGGTTTTCTTCATATTCTGAGCATGACGAATGATTTTCTGTATTAGCAAATTCTCTATGATAATTTTTTATATCTTCATAAAACCATTGATCAGCTACTGGCACATAGTAAGATGCTAACGTCATTACATGCTCAAACTTTTTTTTGTTTCAATTTCCTTCTTTCATTATACAAAAGAGTGGTATCGTTCGGCATGGTGACAGATATGTTTTTTATTTTTTATATCAAATTCTTCATACACCTGTAGTGATACTGACACACTACATAAAATGTTTGGCATTTTGGTAATGTCATAACGAAAGATTCTGTATTTGGATATTGTAAACTTTGCATTTTTTCGGCTTGGAGTTTTTTTGAACATTGGTAAAAAGTGGTCTTTAAAATTCAGAAACATTATTTGTTGAACCGGAATAACCACAAATTTCTTTCCAGATTCTGTAATAATTTTGGCGTATTCATTTGGCAGGTATATTTTGTCGTATCTTCGTTTTCTTTGTTCAATAGCTCCGAAGCTGCGATCACAGGGTAGATAACTGTGCCCCGGTTCAGGAAAACGTTGGTAGATAAATTTAAATTTACCAGTTTCAATAAGACTGTAAAGATACTGCGTCATGACATAATTTTTGTTTTGTGACGCACAGTTGTCCGAAAACATGTAGACGTCAGTAACCTCAGGTCTAAGGATATTGTTGAAGAAATAATTAAGTAGGCTGATAACTTCATTTTGTCCTTTTCCAGCAAGCGTTTCATCATACAAAAAGAAGTAGCTTTTACCCGTGCTTGCGACATGAATGCAGAAGTTGTACACCCACATTTGAATTTTGTAAAATACGTCTCCACCTGGTGCAACTGGTAACGGAAGATTTTGCTGGAAATCAAATGTAATAACTTCAACATGATCATTATTTTTACACAGTTTTGTCTTTGCCTTGAAATCTTTATAAAATGTTGCTGCTTTGGCAACATGTAACTCTTTTTCTGTCCTGAGCTGTCTCTTCTCTTCTTCTGTTTCAGCACTTAAAAGTTTGTTCATTAGTTTGTCACATTTCTGACATGAATCTGACTTAGGCTTTCCAAATGAAATATTAAAATTTTCTGTAAAATATTTTCGAAAGAATTCGTATTTTATTACAGGTTTAAAGTTTTCATTGTCCCTATTCTCCTGTAATATGCTATATTGATCGGGCTCATACTTTTCTAAGTACAAAGCATGGATTTTAGAAACATTTAGCAATGGTGATAGATAATACTTTTGTAAATTATCAGTTCTACTGTAGTGTGATTTATATTTAGGAAAGCTCATTATATGAGCATTTAACTGAGCTAATATGTCAGGAGTAACTTTATTTGGCCAATTGTTATGTTTCCCATGCCGGTCTATTGGAGGAGTCACATTGAGTTTCATGTGGTCGATTATTCTGTTGATCCTACCTTTTTTTATTCCGTGTATAGCAAGCAGTGCATTTTTACATACAGGAACTTTAGTAGCATTTTCTTTAACCTAAAACAGACAAAATGTGAGTACCATACCACTCCCTCTTTGACATTCACAAATGTGTGCGCTATAACCAGAATAAATTTAAGTAGGTATCAAAATATCCGCTTACAGAAAATGTACAATAAACACTTTTTGGTTTATTATTTTCATCGCTGCGTTTTCTGTGCTGTGCAACTTGTTTTATGGCAATGTTTCCAGATAAATATGCATCCTGCAAGTCCTTGCTTGGTAGTTTATAAAATGCTTTAAATATTGCCACTCTGGTATTAGCTGTAACTCTGTCAAAACATTTCATTTTGCAGTTACATGCATTTCCTAGTTGTTTTTCTGGTACTACTTGTTTCAAAGTATTAACATATTCTTTTCCAGCAGTTTTGTGTTCCTTCCTCGCATTTCTTTGCCACTGCTTTTCTTTCCTCAACCGTTTCTTGCCTTTATCATCCCTTAAAGTGAGGTTAGGTTCCTCAGTTTCACTACCTTCTGATGGTCTGTTTGAGAATCACTACCAGGATAAGGATCCTCCTCTGATTCTGATGAAGAACTCGTTGTGCACTATTTAATACCACAATAAATAGGTTAACAATAACACTACACTTCACATAAACACACTGTTGTAGTCACGTACACAGTACGCAACTACCCACAATACTTTGCAAAAACTGGACATGGCTAGTTCATGTCCACTTCTTGCACAGTACTTAGTAGGTAGACAACCAACATCGCACTCGTATATGATCTATGTTAGCGGCAGAAGTCTAGTTCTTGCTCAGAACGATGCAGTAACGATTCAAGAACATGTCCAAACAAATAACTCATTTCCGATAAAAAATGGACATGTCCACTTCTTGCATTGGCCCCTTCAATTAATTTGCATTAAGATGGTTGCGCAACTTTATTTCTGACTTTCCAATCTACATCAAAGAACAAAAGCACTTACTGTTTGTCGGGTAAGAACAATCTATGACCACACTTTTTCGCGTTTTTCAAGCTTTTTTTAGATGACAATACTTGACGTCAATTTGCCATAGGAAAGACAGCTTATAAGTGAACTTCTGAACGAAGTCCATTAAGAATAAGCTTTGACTTTAAGATCTTGGATAATCCAAAAGAAATTTGGTAATTCAACTTAATACCATGGTCTCTGTATAACAGTATACTTTGATTAATGTTTGGCAAAAAGTAAAAAACAGAAATGATATTAATCCTGAAATTTAATTACGTCTGTTTTCAATGGACCTAAATACAAGATAATCATGAAAGCCCATTGTTATAAGGTGGATTTAAGATATTTAAAATAATAAATACCAGGCATCTTTAAAACAACTTGACATTTATTTTATTTAGAAAAAGTCTTAGCTTAAACCATTTTTTTTATTGACCTACTTGATATTGATATTTCTAAACTCATTACGACAACAGCTACAACATTACTCCCTCCCAACGAAAAAAAGTTCATTCATAGTGACTGGACGAGAAGCGCACTGGTGGCTTGCATTACAGAACTGGTCTACTAGATGTCCTCGGACGAGACGCAGTGGAATTAGGCTCTGGCGAGACTCTGTAATGTCATTTTCTAATATTGCGTACATATCCGAACTCTGCTTTGAGTTTCGTTCGAAATGTATTTATTTAATATGAATTTGTTATTTTATTTCATCTTAAAACGTTAGTTAAATTCTTTATGTTGTTAAAGATATTTCGTTCAAGGTTCGTTAAATTATAATCACCATGTGTACGTGCTTTATTTCAATGTAGGATTATTTTTGCAGGCGTCTAAACATTTCAATGATTTATCAATTCGTAGAAATTTTGTTTACGTTTCAGTATTTTTATGTTCGTAAGAAAGGTTGGTTTAGAGTCGGAATACAGGATACAGTGTTTTTCCATAGTTTGGATTTTTTCCCGTAATTAGTAGGAAGTCCGGATGAAAGTGTCGCAAATTTATTATTGAATAAAACATAACAGCAAATGCTACAAACTTGATATTTGAGAATATTTATAAGTAATCTCCATTCTGTTCGATGACACGTTCCCATCGGTCGGGCATCATGCTTACGCCACGAAAGAGCCCCTCAGCCATACCCTCATCTCAAACACGGGTAATTGAAACGCGTAATTCTTCAACGCTAACGTGTCGGATACCTACCAACCATCCAAAACAATTGAAGTCACAGGGCTATAGGTCGGGGCTGTAGGGCGGTTGAACCCAAGTGTCCACATCGTTTTTAACGAGCCATTCCGTAACGACATCAGCCACATGTGGACGAGCATTTTCGTGGACAATCATGGCATGTTTTTCGGTTATAATTTCGTGCATAGTGGTCTTGGGTAGGTCAAGTCGGTGTGCAATTTCTCTCACACCCCATACTTTTAATTCCTTGATGAGTTCTTTGATTTAATCAATCTTGATGTCTTTTTGAGGGTCAACATGATGTGCACCGCCACGACCTTTTTCGACGTCATATCATCCTTCGTTGATTTTCTGCACCCATCTTTCTACGGTTCTTATGTGGAACTCACGTCCATTGAAAGCCTTCTTTAAGTCGCGATGGATTTCTGCTGTTGTCTTGCCAGCCAGAACGGAAATCTTGATGAAATGACGTTGATGAATGTCATTTACTGAAATTTGCATTTGCTGGCGATTCATTTCACAACCAAAATAATTCACTTTGATAATTGATTAATCAATGTTCAAAAAATTAGCACACAAATGTTTGTTTGTTTATGTCAAACACTTGAAGTTTTACGCCGCTAGATGGAGCCGACACTTTGATCCGGACTTCCTATTAGTTTCATAATGCAGCGAGACGTCTGTGCGTCAGGAAAACTTTTAGTGTCCCTCGGGAAGTGTTAGCTTGGCCGCTTTGGCTGCAAGGTCAAGCTTGCTCTGCAGGCTTGGCTGGCTTGTTAACGTAAATTTAAAGTATATCGTGAATTTGAAATTTTAAGTTTTGTGGATTATAGTGCTCTTTCGGGAGCTGGTCCTGAAAAAACAGTTATGACATTCTCGTCGGATTAAATCACAGAATTCAAGAGTAGTGGATAAGATCTTCCAGATTTTACTTTTGATTTGTTGTTAATCTGTATAAACCACCAAATTATCGCAATACACACTGTGCTGTGGATAAATAATTTTCTTTAAGAACAGTTTTGAAGACACTCTAATTTAATTCATGCTAAAGTGTTTACAAGCGTTTGTGTTATGAGCTTAACGCCGAGCGAGCAAGTTTTCGATGCTCAACAAACAATCGGAGACCCCTGACCAATATCATTTATTCTTTTGACGGATTTCTTCTGGATCCAAGTTGGTAAACTTCGAAAGAAGCCCAAGAATTAGTATGTAAGAAATTTATTACACTATTATTTGTTGTTAAATTATATTTATGTTTAACGTACAATTGTATAAGTTTTAAAAGATTCTTCTAAAATTCATTACTTTTTGTAAAAGAAACGTTTGAAAATAAAATTAAGTTTTAATTGTTTGTCTTTTTTTATGCTAAACTAAAAGCAACTATTTGGTTTGCGGTTGCTTATGAGTAAATTAAATCAAATCATAAATACTAGCTTTGGAAATTTATAAGTTTTGCAAAAACATTTGTTGGTAAAGTTATAAATTTTAGTTCTCCCATAACGTATTTTATTTGTTGACTGAATAAATATTTAATTTTCTCATATTCACTTTGATTCTCTCCCTTCTGGGTGGAACAATAATATTTTAGTCATTTCTATATATAATACTTAGTGTTTCTTTGTTCCTTTTTTTCTTTTCATTATTGAACTAATAAACTAAAGTAAAGTTCCTTTTTGTGCTTAATGAAGTATACCTGTAAGGGCTTTTATTTGTGTATTTGTGTTGAACCTTTTAAACAGGGCGAGCCATCCGTGGATCATTAGAAGGGTTTAAATAAACAAATTATTTTGTATAAAAATAACGTAATTTTAGCTTGAAATACCGACGTACTTAAGTGGCTAGGTTTCAGATTGTTATTTATATTATTTGCCCGGCAAGTAAAGGTGCATTAAGTCGATCACCCCAACAACTTAATACTTTTTATTAACAAAAAATACAACGCCAAATTGGGCGTATTGTAAATGCATTAATAACTAATATGCAGAGAGGATTATAACTAAAATTGAAACATTGGAACTATAAATAACAGTAATTAGAATAGAATAAGTATAATAGATTATTTAGTAATAGTTAATAAGGAACCTTAAAGTATATTAGGAGCACAAAAGTCACTTATAATATAAAACGCTTTACTGATTTATAGCATCTGGTATAAACTCTACAAAACGTTCCATAAATTGATCTAGTTAATTGTTGTATTCTTACTAAATTTATTTTGCTGATACAAATTTCGATTCCATAAGAGATAATAGGGATAAGGGCACAATTACAGATTGTTAATAAGGAGGTAGCCAGATCAATTTTCCATGCAAAATAAATCTTTTTTCGTAAAGCTTGTGTTATATTTGATACTTTAGTACAAACTTGTCGTATATGCTTTACGAAATTAAATTTGGAGTCTATTAATATGCCTAAATTTGTAGGAATCAACCAAACCAATCTTTTCGTCATATATTTGAATTTTTATGTCTCGATGGTGGACTCTTGGTGGAGAACGATTTATTGAAATTTTAGTTTTCTTGCTTGATATTGTCAATTTTTGTTCTTCAGTCCAATTTAGTAATATGTTCATACATTCTTGTGCTGTAGTTTTTAATTCGTTACGAGAATTTGAGTTAATAACATATGCTAAATCGTCAGCATAAGCAAATACTTTGATATTTTCTGGTAAATTTTTTGTTAATAGTGAATCTAATAGAAGATTCCATAATGTAGGGCTGAGAACAGATCCTTGAGGACATCCCATTTTGCAAGATTTTTCACATTTGTAGCCGGATTCAACTAGTGAGACTTTTCTATCAGTTAAATAACTTTTAATAAATGCCAAGTAATTATGGGGTATATGTTTTTTCTTCATAGAATCAAAAAGAGCAGGCCACCAAAGATGGTCGAAAGCTCCGCTTATGTCCACGAACATTGTTAATATATAAGAATCTTCGCAGTTATTAATATAATTTATATAATCTCTTAAAGCGTCAATAGTTGATGTTCCTTTTATAAAACCATATTGTTTAATTGAGTGTAATCTAGGGAATAAATTAAATAGCTTATTTCTGATTAGTTTTTCTAATATTTTTCCAAATTCTGATAATAATGTTACTGGTCTATAGTTTTTAATATTTTCGTTATTTGCTGCAGGATTTTTTAAGATTACTTTTAATATTCCTGATTTCCATATTTTAGGAAAATATTTTAATTTGAAGCAAGCCGTATAGATTTGATGTAAATAATTTCGAAGAGTTGTGTAAGTTTCTTTAATAAATTTGCCTTTGATTAAATCTTCGCCAGGAGCCTTATTTATTTTTAATTTTGAGATCATAAAATCAAGTTCATTTGAAGATGGGGGATCTATTTCTTCATTTAAAGGGTAATGGCTATAAAATCTCTTACATTAGCCCGTTGTTTCTGTGTTAAGTTTGTTTCATCTGGGTCTGGTAGTAATGAATGTAAAAGAAAATTTGCAGATTCTTCAATTGTGTTAGTATAATTAGTTTCTTCATTTAATTTAAAAGAAGCCAGGACACCTTTTTTTATTAAGTTTTGAAGTTGCTAGTTTGTATACTACTCCCCATGGATTTGGCTTTAAATCATTTTCTACAAAAGAAACCTAAGAATTTATTTGGACTTCATTTAAGGTTTTCTTGTAGTTTTCTTTGGCAGTAATCATTTCATTATATAAATAGTTTCTTTCATTTGGAAATCTGTTGCTGTATAATAATTTTTTCTTCATTAGATAAATTTTTCTGAATCTTTCTACTTTATGGGTCCACCATTCTGGTCTGTTAGGGTAAATTTTGTTTTTTGCTTATGTTTATTTTATTATAATTGTAAAAACAAGCTAAACTATGTTCAATATTGTCAGTTGTATCAAGAGGGTTATTTATTTCCATCCAGTAAGATTTTGTGTAATCATCATTATTTAAAAACCTAGAACGTCAAGCAGTATGTTTTGAGTATTTTGATAAATAAAGTGTCTGCTGAACAACTCAGGTAAGCCCATTTACAGGGTGATAGTTTGTGAGAAGTCCATATACAGAGTGTTATTCCCTGAGGCACTTATGCACAGGGTGTCAGCCTACGAGAAGCTGCGTGGGTTGCTTATGGTTTCCTTTTGACTTTCAGCTTCTGGCGCCCTTAATTTTTACCATCTTTAAGACATATTTAGAATTTCTGTGAGTGTGAGCTTTTATCTTTTCGTCTAAGGTAAGTTTAGCTTGAACCACCCCCATCTTCGGCTTGGAGCTACAGGACTGAACATCTTTCGTCATCCGTAACGGCCATTAGGCCTCTTTTTCAGATTTTTCCGTTACAATTTTAGTGCTACCGGACGATGTATTAAGAAACGATATTTAATCTTTAGCCTTTACTCCTTACCTAACAAAACACTCATTTAATCTTGACATGACAGCGCCGACATTCGTAGTAGACATAATGAAACACTCGACCCACTTTGTATAATCATCAATAAGTACTAACATCTTAGCACCGCAGGTATCCAATAAATCTAAATGAACTCTTTCCCACGGCTAAGAAGCACTAGACCAACTACAACACTAAACTTTAGCACTATTTTAAGTTGACTGATGCCTAATACAACACTCAACGTGACGTTCGATGTCAGCATCCATACCGAACCAACAAACATATGAACGAGCAAGCAACTTTGACCTTGTCACATAAGCATGATCTACATGAAGAACATTTAAAATAGACTTCTTAAGAGATCCTGGGATTACGACTCTGTTGCCAAACATGAGACAGCCATCAAGACATGGCAAAAACAAAATTATTTCTCTAAATAGTGTTTTCCTTGACTTCAGGCATGACCTAGCCGTCAGAAACATACTGCATGGTCTTCACCAATGTGCTATCATTTTTAGAATGCTCAGCTACTTCCCTGTAAAACACATTTGGTGTAGACAAATAGACAAAATTAGTAGAACATTTGACGTCATCGACTTCCACTGGTACATTACTGGGTAAGCGAGAACACATATCAGCATTTTGTATGCTGGTACCTTTTTTATACCAAATGGTGTAATTGTATGATGACAAGATGACTGACCACCTGACCAGACGAGACGACGCCATGTGAGGTATCTTTTTACCTTCGACGAAAGTTGACTTCAAGGGTTTATGATCCGTGTGAATAAAAGCCTTCTGAAACTTGATGACTCCAAATAAGTATGCCATCAATTTCGTGACTCAATACAGAACCAACGCCATACGAACTGCTATCGCATGTTAAAATTAACGACTTCTTCGGATCAAACAAAACCAACAGTCATTTTTCTGAAATTACCTCTTTACTTTTCTTAAAGGCTTCTTTACACAGACTCGACCAAGACTAAGGAACATCCTTCCTTAGCAATAAATGCAATGGCTCTAAATTGTCAGGTGACATGTTTACAAATTTACGATAATAATAAGATAAACCCAGGTACGACTTGAGCTCACTGATATTATTAGGTTCGGGAGTGGCAACTATTTTACAGACTTTAGACTTTGACGGACGAAGCCCTTCCCTACTCAGTTGATAACCTAATTACACCACACGACCACACGAATCAAAATCAACACCTGCAAGGAAAATATCATTCTAGTAAACTTCACAATGATCAATACCAGAGAGAATATTATCCATGACAGACTGAAGAATGGCAGCAGCAGACAGACCAAATCAGAGACTTATACATGCATAGACCGTCTCGAGATTCATCATAGGCAACTCCCATGTACAATTTTAAATTGCAGTTTCTATCTCTGTTATGCATTTTAGAAAAAGGTTTTTTAAACAACAGTTGTTTGAAATTTAATTTTAAATATTCTAAGCGTAACATTTGGGACTGAATGTAGTTTTTTTATTTAGAAAAACTAAATTAACTTTGGACAAACAATATTCATCCTCACACTTTGGCAAATGTAAATAGAAATTGTTATGATAGACTAGGATTTTGTTTAGCAAATAATGGATATTTGTTTGAACAATTAATTCAATTTAATTTCATGTTTTGCACGTTACTTTTTTTACCTTTGTACCTGTTGTTTCCAGATTTAATTCACTTTTTCTAACAAAAAATTGCAACAGATGTGCTTTCATTTTATATTTTTATTTATTATTACTATTATTTCTGCAAACCAGTTGTTTTGCAATACCTAAGGGTTTTATACTACCAAGTTGTATTTGAAAAATAACATTAAAATTTATAGGGAAAACAGAAATTAAGCTTAGGCAAATAATATCTTAATAACAACGATGACTTCAGTTCACGCGACGTTTGATTTTTGTTTGTTCATGGCAACTGCTACTTTTGTTGAAGTGTTTAGATAAAAGGTCCAAAGATATTTTAGTTTCTATAAATAAAAAATTACGTTTAGTAGCAAATACGCTTAAAATATTCAGAAAACCTGTTTCTAAAATGCATAACAAAAATAGAAACTACACTTTAAAATTTTAGATGGATGTTGCCTACAATGTACAAGTTTATAAAAGAATTCATCAATTCTAGGTGGTGGATACTGCTCAGTTTCCACAAACCTGGTCAACGTGACTTTCAGATCTACACAAATACATATTTGACTTGACACAGACAACCGGACTAGCCCACTGAGAATGCTTGACTTTGGTTATTATACCTGAGGATTCCAATCTTTGTAGCTCAGATTGAACCTCACTACCTAAGGCAAAAGGTACTATGTAGGCTTTATGAAAGGCAGGTACAGCGTTGAATTTGACGTTAATTTCAACCATGAACTTTTTAACTAGTAGATCATTACCTAACTTAGAAAAAAACAGATGGATATTCTTCTTCTAACTCACGAAGATTGGCACGTGCTGCAGGCGGCTTTACGCTCACTGACTCCATTGACTTGACAAAATTCACCATGCTTGTACCACGCGATCTCTGCTTCCAGTGCGGTATGAAACGATTTAACCAGATTACTCCCAACAATGCAGTACCAGTCTTATTTAAAGAGACAATTAACGGCATATCTGGAAGCAAATTATCATTAAAACCAACATTTATATTTATACTATGTATTTTCAACGGCAATTGATGCGCTGCTTTGAGTTTACCTTCAAATTTAGATAGGTGCGCATCACATGCGACTTCTTTATACACACTCAATAGTAAAGACCGAGTTAAAGTCCAAGAGAAAAGAAACTGAGCGGCCATTGATATTTAACTCTAGATATACTGGTGACAAATCTTCACCCAGTGTCGTAAAGTTGCCGACATGTTCACGTAATTGTTATTAAAGCTCTGCGTTGCTGATGAAGACGACTGCGACTTGCTTGGACCGCAAAAACGAGCGGTGTGGTCCTTGGTTCCGCAACAATAACAGGTCCAAGATGACGCAGGACAAGACTCTTGGGTCTCAGATATCATTAAACACACCCCTTAGAGGATTTTAAGCTGCATCGATTACTTGAATAATTACTGGAATACAGTGACGTGATGGGGACTTCGAAGCTGACCTTCCCTGGATTCTAGATGATGAATTTGAGTGACTATTATAGTTTCCGTTGATTGACCTAGCCCTATAACCAGACAAAGTTTTGTGAAGACAGCATTCACATCAGACTCGAGACTTGACTTGTTGTTGAAAATCATTGCCATAGCTGACTTGTTAGTATTTTCCATGGCCAATACTAGCCCACATACCTTATCAAAGGTCAACGTATTATCTTCTACTAGGAGTCTATTTATCATCATTTTCTCCCGTAGCTCCATAACGAGATGATCCCTTGAGGCTCTATCCAAATGATAACAAAATCTTAACAGATTGACAGCGTTTTCAGATCAGTTATGAACTCCATAAGAGGCTCGCCTTTATTTTACTTAGGGTTGTGAAACTTAACAATCTCACTTATAACCTTAGATGTCGGAGAATAATGCCCTTTCAATACTTTGCAAAGGTGAACTGACTAGCGGTGTTCGGAGATAGCTTGTTTTTCAAAGTTTTATGATTCCGGACCTAACAAAATTGTAAGGAAATTAACCTTCTTAGAATTAGGAACATCATTTATAACAAAATACGCATCTAAACAATCAAAAAAGTTTTCTATTGGCTACAACACGCATCTGTATCAGTTATCACAATATCAGAGTCGACTCTTGTAGAACTTACGTGAATGCTTTTTGTTATACACTGCGACCCTTTAGAAACATCAACTAATTCAGCAAGTTAAAATATTGCTGATTTTGTCATAAAGAGCTTTGAACAACCATCTTTCGACATTATTCAGACTTTCTAACGTATATCGTTTATGTATCTGTAAATATTTTGTCAGTATTCAAAAATGCCTCATTAACTTTGTTAAATTTATGAAAAAAAAGAGAACTAGATAACAGGAAGATTAATCTTAAATAACAAAAGTATAAGCAATGCTAATAATTAAATAACGATTTTGATTTTACTGTTCCGGTTCTTAGGAAGATTTTAAATTCTTAACAAAACGTTAGTTTTACAAACTTTGTTTACAAACGGAAACTTGAGTAGATATTGGAGCCAAAGGTTACTTGCATAGTCTGCAATGCATTAACATGTTTTTTTTTTAAATTGAACATAGGTATTTGCATGTTCAGAGATTAAAAAACGCCACTGTCTAGGAAACGCTATGATAGCAGAGAACACTTTCTCAACTCTCTTCAAATTTACCAAGACAGGTTACACTGACTCAAGCTCAATGCTTCTGTTTAAACAGAGTCACAGGTAATTTGCACTACAAAACTTACACCGGAGAATCAAGTTTAGTAATTACTCTAAGCCGTACTGTATAATCAAAAACATTACTAAATAAAAATACAAAGGCGGCTTAAACAACGCCGTGCACCGGTGCTTTATCTGAGAGAATAATTGTTAGACAATACACAAATGAAATACAATAAAAATATATGTTTACTCTGATTTATTTAATAAAACAAAATGAAAACGATAAGACAATAAACAACAAAAATAATAGAAGTATATAAAGAAAGCTTTAAATTGGTCAACTGACTGACTATAAGTGTAAGTCAAAAACACATATGAATACGAAACTACTAGATTTCACAAGTTCGCTCCAAATTATGTATTGACATCTAAGATACTATAGATTTATAAGTAACGTAAAATTTAATAACAAATCTAATTACAAAACTACAGAATTTTCTATCTATCTCGGCAAAACTCTCGTTTAACAAATAAATTTACACAATACCTATCTGCTGACTTTATTGATCTAACTGACTTAATTACATTACACGAACTAAATGTATAACGAACGTGATAAATAACAGCTGAAGATTGTCCAATTGAATGGAAGACCCTACCAAGGCTTAGATGTAGTAATACAGGAGTGGTTTACAAGATTTCTACCGACTTACGGAGTGGTCAAAAGTATTATGATTATACGCGAGACACAGTTAAAGCATTAAAGCATCGATAGCACAATAACATTTAATTTTACAAAGTTAACAAATGTCGATTGTTACCAAATAGATCTTTAAACAGAAAGAATCACTAAACAAATTTTATTTTATTAACAGAGAATTCGGTGCCCCAAAATATCGATACTGTGCGATAGCGCATCAGAACCAAAAACAAAGGGGTTTGTTGCAATGTTCACGGTCCCATTACTTCACTGGACGAGATACGGTTAAAATTTTATGAACCCACGGTACAATAATTAAAACTTCTGATCAATTTACAACGAAGAATGTTTGATAGCACACGTAGATGAGTTTGCGGTGCGAACCACTCCAAACAACAGCCCTTACGGTCACACGAAGATGACTTTCACTTTGTCCTGGTTGAAAGCTCCCTCGTAACTCTGCGTTTTCCAAGCGCGCTGTGCCAAGTAGAACAGTACAAGACAGGTTTAAAAAGAAGGATACTTAGATGTAATATGTTTTCTATGTACAATGAAAAATTTAAGCGTAAATTGTTTTATATTGAAACGGACTTAGCCCGAGACGGCGTAATTATAGAAAGTACACACACGCTGAAATAAATACCGTAGAGACGAAATTGGAAAATGCTTGCGATAAAAATATTTTTAATAAACGAAACTAAATTAGAAACAATGCCAGCTGAAATTTAAAAATAACGTTACATATTTCCCTCTGGTTTTCTTAACGATAACTATATATGTCGTTGTAGAGACCATCAAGCCGCTCTTTTTCCGTTTTTTTCTTTTTTTCTTAATTCTCTGGCATTCTTTTGTTAGCTTCTTTTGCATACTGGTAAGCCAATACGCGGACGTCTTGTTTATTCAAACCGTAGTAAAAAAGAGCTAAAGATTTCAAATACTTGGCTAGCTGCTTCTCTTTTTATACTGTAAAAATTTTTTTACTGCATTGGTTGCTGAGTATTTAAAAGCCATATTTCTGGATTTGCGGTGTAATTTAATATGACTTGCTAAGCTTAATTTATTAAACACTATGTAGTCTAGCTGATTCCCCCACACTTGTATTATTAACCAAAACATCATTAACTGCTCTTTCAAGACTATCACCATTGATAGCATCTTTTTTTTTGCCGGTTTCAATATGCCAATACAAATCATAACTATTAATTACAATGATTAGTAATATGTTTAGAGTAATAATCTAAGAAGAATTAATTAAAAGCTGTATTTGCACATACTTTGGGATAGGCCAAAGGTATATAAATTTAAATCCTTGTCCCAAGGTACAAGCTATGCATCATATTTGAATGTTTCAATAATATTTTTGTAGGTTAAAAATTCCTATTTATAAATATAACTGTTCGCGGGAGAAAAAAGTGAGTTATGTTTAACTTTCTATAAAATTACAAACTTGTTCTACAAAACAATCACATAACACATAGATACACAAAAGTAAAATATTTCAATTCAAAGTGTACATAAAGTCAGCATGTGCACATTTACTGATCACATGCTTTTGTTTTGTATCAATATTTTAATTTCACATCAACTGGCTTTTTGGCTGGGTAATTATTTTGTTTAGCTTGTTTGTACTTAATTACAATATTAGTTTTTTCGTTGATGCTTTTCTGGAATCTGACACGTTTATTTAATTTTCATTTTAAATTTTTAAACATTTTTAATATGTTTATTTATTAATTAAAAGTGATTTACATTTTTTTTAAAGCATTCAAGCAGAGAAAGATTAATACATTACATAGTTGTGTTTCAAATTTTTGCTTTTTCTGCTAATAGTTCAGTTAGGGTCTCTTGAATGTATTGTACTTCTTCAGTACTTTAATTTATTTATTGTTAAGAACATACTGTAAAACCATTTCTTTTCCACGTTTACATATTACAAGTTAGTTAATCTGAACATATTGAAAAGGACTTTTAGGTCAAAAGCATTAAAATGGCAGATTGGTGTCTTAACTCTAAAACTTGATGATAACGTCAAAATAAAATTACACAAGGGCGGTATGATTAATACCCGTGCTAGACAAAAAACACAATTGTTTTTGAATTTGTTAAATTTATTTTCTAACATAATCTCATTGTAACTCCATACACTTGTCTAGCAATCTTCCGTTTTTTGTAGGTCATTCAAATAATAGGATTTATCGAACTCTGCAAAATGGGTCTCTGTTTCGGCGATGACTCCCTCATTTGATGTAAGCCGCTTTTCGCCAAGCCATTTTCTCATGTATGGAAACAAACAGGAATCGAAGGGGCCTAAATCTGGAGGATCAGGTGAATGAGACAACAATTCATAGCCTGATTGGGCCAGTTTTGCTATGTCAATTGTGGACGACTGAACTGGCGTGTTGTCATGACGAAAGAGCTCTTTTCTCTTTACCAAATAAGGTCGTTGTCTTTTTAATTCAGCGTCGAATCTACAGAAGCATAGTACTGTCTTGTGATTGTTTTTTCCCTTCTCCAAATAATCAATGAAAACTATGCCTTGCGAATCCCAAAATACGGTGCCAAAACCTATCCGGCCGATGGAATCGTTTTCGCCTTCTTGGTACACGTGCGCCGGAAAAATCCATTGTGCTAATTGTCCAAACATTTCTTTGAAGTTGTCACGTGATTCCGTTTTTAGTCAATCGTCATAAATCGCGGCAGCCATCTCGCCGATAAGTTTTTCATGTTCAATGTTTTGTGAAGGTATCTTTTGTACACGTTAACTCGACATGTTTACAATGCTAGCAATCTCTCTAATCTTCACCCGGCGGTCTGCTAATACGATATTATAGATTTTGTCGATCGACCTGACCGCTCCTTATCAAAGACGGGTGCTCGGCCACGCTTGAGTTTATTGAACCAGCATCTGATAGTAGTAATCAAAGAAGCGTGATCCTTATATGCCGCAATCAACTTCTCTTTCCTAGCACGTTTTTCCATTTAGAAAAAGAAATTAAATCACTGACCGATATGTTCTTTTGTCACGATTGCAAAAATACATAAACTTGTCCACTTTCGATAGCTGTCAAAACAAAACTGCTGCATGAATCTATCAGAAATTCTGATTGAAATTGAAGAATACCACTAACAGTTGGTAATACAGATTTCAAGTCAAAGTATTATCTGTCGCCAAACATAAATACTTATCATACCGCCCTCGTACATCAGAGAACTCTGTTATAACCTTTATTACTATGAACGTAAGAGCGTAACTTAGGGAAACATTTTTAAACTTAAGAAAAACAGAACTTTTGCAAAATTGTTTTTAAAATCGGATCGAATCGAATCAAGTCATGTAGTAGCCTTTATATAAAATTCTAATTTGGGTTGGTAGTCGCTAGTCTCTGAATGCAATATAATACAGCGTTACGGAAGGAAACGCTAAGGTAGCGATAAACTCGTCCAGCTTTTTTTGGCCAGCCGGTTTTACCACCCTGCCCGGCTTAGTCAACGCTGTCACGGGGCGCAAAAGCATCCACGAGTGCATGGTGCAACTGGTTTCACATCAATTGGCTTCTGACTTTTTGGTGGTGTGGTAATGCAAAATATGTGAAGTCTGGGAAGCGCAACTTGATTTTGTTTGCGAGTATGTCCTGTGGGGACTTTACGCTTTTTCTTAAATTTTCTTGACAAGAGTTCAGGAGCTGTCCTTGGAATATTGAGAGAGGTGGTTTGGTTTTGTTTGATTGATCTCTTCACAATTCCTTCACACAAGAATTCGAGTCTGGTGTTTGTAGGAGGTATTCCGACCACTTCGCAGACATCCCCGGAGAGATGGAAAGAACGATGATTTTGTAGGTGAAAGTGAGCTTGTATGGATTTTAGCACCGATGATACGGGCTGTCTATGTATAGTAGGTAACAAAATGAAAATTCTGTTTCTAGTTACTCTGCTAGAAAGGACAACAGTAAACAGTAAGTAAATGCGAAAATGTAATCTTCGTCTGCGCTTCAGTGCGCTTATTTATTAAATTATCATTGGCGTACCAAACTTTGAGTTACAATGTCCGTAATCAGAGATAAAAATATAAGGTACTCTGTATTCGAAGATTGATAGATGTGGACGTATACAATATGTGTTCCGTTTTCAAACCTATTCATCGTTTGACTGATAAAATAAAATGTTTAGTTTTTTTTAACACGTTTTTGAGTCGCATTAAGAGAGAATCTGCAAAAACAGATTTAAACAAAAAATTAATTAATAAAGTTGTTTTTTAAAATCTCTATGGCAGAACTTTTTGTAATTTTTAGAGTTCGGTATAAAAACTGAAATTCTTTTTTTTTAATTTAAATTTTTTACAATTTAGTAATATAAAGTAAGTTAAAAAATTTCATTGCTTTTTTGTTAATTTATTTACTTAGTTTTCCTTTTTCCTTTCGATATCTGTAGAACCAGGATAAAACAGTTGCGCAAAATTTAAATTACGTAGGCAGCTAGTATTAGGGTGTTATACCTACCATTAGTGTTGCTGTGAAATTTTATACACAAAATAGTCACCATTTATCAGGAAAGCGTTCAAAGGACTTTGAACTTTCCTGTGTCCCCTTTTGACACATTTCCTAAATCCCTAAATTATTCTTAATTTCCCTAATCTCCTTGAGTTCCAGTTTACTAATTACAAGTTAGAATCTCCCTCAGCTTCATCATCTATTGAATTAATTAATCCAGGACGATTCGCCATCATGAAATTGTAACCGAACCAATTCACCCACCATCATTGATCAACATGACGATGAATTAACACTCGTGTTGATATTAACTTGTTACAGGCTTGTCGAGATAGATTGAAATTAATATTTTTGTTTCATTCGATTATCTTTATTGAACGTTCATTTCAGAATAATACAAATATCTTAAAAGAGAAAGATTATTGGAATTTAAAATGAATTAAAAATAAATATTTCAATTGTTCTGCAAAACCTTTCTTAACAAAGGAATATTTTTTCCATTAATGAATTCTAAAATGACAATATTAATCAGACCCAACAAGTAGAGGAAAAAAGAAAGAGGCACAAATTAAAATGCTTTAAGAGCTCTCATTAATTTTTCTGAAATTTTTAAATTTAAATTTTAGTAACTAAGGCGGAAGGTTTAACATATTTTTAGGTAGGTACGAAAATTCATAATTTTTCTAATTATCTAATTGAACTTTCAAACCCAATTCCAGTTTCCTCCAGGGAATTTTTTTATTAGCCCACACAGCTCAAAGGCATAGGATTTGAATCCCTCTCAGCGTTAATTTTTTCAGGAAAAAAATGACAGAAAGGATATATTTGACTAATGGGAAATATAGTCGATGTGCTTTTTAAAACAAATAAAAGAATAAAGGACTAAAAACGTTTTCTTTTAATTTACTGTGTGCACAGTTGTACAAATAATTCGGAGATAATAGACGATGACGTAACAATCAAGTTTTGATTATATTTCCCGTTTTACGTCGGGTTATTTAAAATAAATCATACGCCACATATTTTATAGAAAATGTTAATGCAAATCCCTCGAGTTTTGAATCGCATGAATTTGCTTTGCCTTTATTGAAAGGGGCAAATTTGCATACAAATTAAAATGCAGATTGGGGTTACAGCAGTGGTGCTTCCACCTCGTCCAAAACGGGTTTAAGTAACCCTGAGTACGTTGCTCTCTATAAGTTTTTTAAATGAGAAATTAAACAATTCTGCGGTTTAGAAATTAACGTAAAGGCTTGTACGTTGATATTTACGTTTCGTTCTTTGTTTGTTCTAAAAATTATATTTTTGAATCTCCACGCATGTAGAAACTGCAAAAGTTTAATTAAGATTTTATTATACAACTTCAAATGTGTTCCACTTACATTTGTTTTATTTGTCGTGAGAATTGCGAGGCAAAATAGCTTGAATTACAAAAACATTATGTAAAGTAAAAGGGAACATTATTGCTTATTTTTTTCTCTTTCCCTGTTGCCTTTTTTATTTAGAACTTAATTAATGACAAAATTTATTTTCTTCTTTTAAAATTCATTGCAGGCAGAGGATTTGCATTTTTTCACCAAAAAGGTATTACTTTCGGTTGAAATTTTGGTTTTGCTGCGTTCGTCGTTTCCGTTTCGCATCATCTCCTCCATTTCCCTTCGTGCCTTTTCCCTTTATGATATTGGCTTCCTAGGGCTTTCTTGACGTCCTACTTGGTCACTTTGTTTTTATTTTTTGTAATATAGACTTTTTTGACATTATGTAATAAGCTTATTTCTATTTTTATTTGGTCGTTCTGTATTCATGTAACCTTTCATTGTTAAATTCTTTTGGTACGTTGTACTGGAATGACTTTTAACAATATTTATTTTGCGTTTGAAGCTTTTCATGTTCTACATGTATCCTTTTGTTTATAGAAAAATACAGTTTAGGATAACTAACTAATATAATAGGTCTATTAAATTAAAGATCTAGCATGTGTACTATAAGTCTATAACGTATTCAGTAGGTACATTCTATCAAGCTCAACAAAATTTAAACGAATATCAAGTTTTTATCGTTTCAGGTTAAACCGCTCATTTGCGTTGCATACATTACACAAAAAACCTTTTAGCGCTATTAATTTAATGTCAAATGCCCCAGACTAGTAAGCTGGCGGCCTTTGGTCGTGGGTAGTAACTAGTAATAAATGAAGATTCATAAATTCATATAATAGTATAATTATACAACATGTAAATAAATCTAGTCATGCATGCAACAACTAAATTAACATTAAAAATTAATTTATCTAAATTTAATGAACAGAAGAGGCGACGATTTTCAGAACTCTAACGTAAATATTCTGTGTTGCAATGAGTAACGATTGTTTTATTACTTAATGGATTACGTCTAAAAGATTTGCATTGATTTTCAGACAATGCCATTCTTTCAGTTTAAATTTTGTAATGTGCAGGTATTAGTAGATTATTTAAGCTTCAATACAACATTTGATTTGTCTTGTGGGAATTATGAATCTTGCGAAGAAGCATATCTTGCTGACACTTTGAACTTCAGTATACTGTAGACATTACACTTCTTTAATTATTTATTTTTTTTTAATGAATTAATTTAGTTTTAATAGTATCGACGACCTATTTCTACTAAAACTACCTCAATTAGAAAACTGTCACTTTGAAATGCAAATTCCTTTATTTTATGATTTAAAGAGTAATTTCTAAATATTTATTATTAATTTTTCTAGCACCTTGGTGATTGCAAAAACAGCCTACAGTTAAGATTTTGCAAGTGATTACATCTTCTTCTTGATTGGAATTTGTTGTAGGTATCAAGCTATTCCCCAATCAGTGGCAACCTTTCACACGCCTATGTTAAAAACTGCAGAAATAAAGGTCCAAGGAATTACATGACTAGTAATGTTTTAGCTAACCTTGGAACTTTAGCAGAACGTGTACTAATCGCGCGTGAAGTAGAACATAAAGTTATTACTTGACAATGTTGCAGAATAACTTATAAAAGAATTGATCTTAAAGCAGCAACAAATTGTCGCGTTTATTACGTATTACGTGTTATAAACACTGTAAATTGATCTACCCCAACAAATTGATTAACAATAAGTTCAAAACACATAGAATTGTATTAACTTACGGATTTTTCTGCCGATCGATGATATAACAATTATATCTATTAATCAAAGGACGATATTTTTAATTAAGTATCTGTATCAGCTACAGGCATAAGACCAGAAGCATTTAATTGTATTGGTTAATTTGATAATGCCTTTGGAAAAAGTTAGAGGTATACTAGAGCGCAGAAGCGTACGACCTAAGGTAATTTAAGCTATAAAAATATATAGATGCACGTGTAATGTAGTGAAAACACGTAATCGTATCAGTAAAGAATTTAATACAAAAAATGGAGTAAGACAAGGTAATGTGTTAAGCCCGTTGCTGTTTATTACCCTAATGGATAAAATAGCCAAAACAGTCAGAGACAAAACCAAAAAAAGCCAGAGTTGGAGTTTACAAACTACAACAAGTCTTTATATCAAAACTACTACACGCTGATAATCTGGTATTAGTGACGAATTCCGAAAGGGATATGCAAGTTAACCTGAATATCTGGAATAAAGGATTTAAAAAATATGAAATGAATGTAAATATTGGAAAAACTGAATTGTTGGTAGTAACTAAAAATCATCAAAGTGTGGATGTTAAATTAAACGATAAGACAATCAAGCAAGTGGTAGACTTTAGGTACTTGCTATCGGTAATAAATGAACAAGGAGAAATGGAATCTGAAATAAATAATAAAGTATCAAATGCCACTAAATTGTATTGTGCTCTAAACAAAAGTTTTATTAAAAGAAAAAGGAAGTCAGCCTAGAAACTAAAATAAAAATATTTAAAGCTGTGTACGAACCGGTACTTTTGTACAGGGACGAAACGCAGATCTTAAGTGAACGGAACCGGAGCAAAATTCAGGCGTGCGAGATGTGTTATTTACGAGCCCCAATTGAAGTGGCAAGATGGGATAGTGTCATTGACTAAATTGGAGTCAAAACAGTTGATGTGGTTCGGGCACATGGCGCGAATGAATGAGTGTAGAAAAGCTAAACAAATATGGATAATGGCTGTAGACAAGAAGCTTAAAAGAGGCAGGCCGCCAAAACCTGGAATAATGAAGTAGGAAAGGCACTAACTAATAGAAACGTTAGTTGAAGACTGGAATCGTCTCGCCACACCGATTACCTCGACACCGTAATGTAGAAAAGAAAGATTATGTATGTACGTATGTTTGTATGTATGTAATAATAAGAAATCAACAACTCACTATCAGAAACTATCAACAGGTAAATTTGAATTCCTGAAGTAGGTTTTTGAAAAAGTACTCTCATCTACCTGACTGCAATCTGCGTTATTTATCAACAGAAAACTGTCAGAATAATTGTCTTAACACTTTATATCTAAAGCATGATCTAAAAAAGTGTGGAATATTAAGTATTTGCAAAATGGACAATTTTCAAGAGAGAAACCTTATAAATTAGCGTGAATAATATTTCTTGCGATTAGTTAGTTAACAAAATGCTGTTGGATCGTTACTCTATTACTACTACGCTGTGATCTTTCCGAGACATTGTCTATGGTGATGGTTTTTGGCTCTCTAAACGAAGATAGTCATCTTTGTCTTCTAAAGTAAGTTTATAATATGACATGATTTGCAAATACCACTTTGGAAAATCTTCTTTGATTCTTTGATTTGCAGTTCTACATGTTCATCCTCCTTAAAGGAAAAAGGCAGTATATATTTCTACCCAATATTGAAAACTGTCAGAACTAGACGCATACGATGTATACCCAAAACCATTTTCTATCAAACGCACATACTAAAACAAACATGATGAAGACAAGGATACCACTACATGGCCTAAGGAGAGAGAGTAACTAGAAGAATACACAATTTAACAAACTTTGATTGAATGAAACAGAAATTCAAGTAAAAATAAAAGCTAATATTGAAGTACTCACGGTGCGTAGTCACATTTTGCAGAATTTTACAATTTTTCTGCATGATCGTTTCCCGATTATATACTACGGCAGTCCTTTGTTAGCTAAAACACACGTACAACCTCGTGTGTGTAATGTAATTGCAAACCAATCTTGCATTTGCATAATTAGATAGTCTAATGCATTCTAAAAATAGATTGCAAGCAAGCATTGTTTCTCATTTTATAGGTTCTAGTACAAATTAGATTCCTATCCATTAACATTTTATTGGGCGAATAACTTGTTTCTTCAATTAGTAAAGATCGATACTATAGGAAACCACCTTCTAAGGTTATGTCGGATATGCTATACATTTTAAGAAGTACCTTACTTTCTTAGTAGCTTCAACACCATTCAAAATAATATTGTGCAGCAAAGTTTGACAAACAACACATCGGTTAACAAGTAACTCAAACGATCTGTTTAACTCTGAACAAATAGACACTTTTACCAGCTTGTATTATAACTTATTGCTCACCAAATACACAAATCCATTTATAGGACAAAACAAAAATAAAGGTTTATCGCACAGCAAAGACATCATCAACAAGTTGATTGGCATTTTGTCATTATATGACTGATGAAAAAACCTGACTTTGGCATTGGTTCTTCCTGCGGGAGCTTTGAATGAACATGCAGATCCCGCGTTGGTGCTAGGTACAAGGGGAGGAAGCTGATCTAATAACTCTAAGGAATCTATCTTGCTGTTACTTAACTTTTCTAAAAATCTAGCACTGCATTCTTCTCTTCTTTTTAGGAGCGATACAAAATGGTCTTTATCTAATAAGAGACAATAATTGATATATCTTCTGGAAAAGCTAGTCCTCTTGAACAAAAGTATTTTAATAACTTTCTTTGTATGCATTCCGATAGATACAAAAGATACCAGATAACGCAGCGTATTCCAAGCGATTTCTCACAAAATCATAATATAAGGTGGAGAACATAGTAAAATCTCTAAAACATTTTGGCGTTCTGATAACAAAGCCGAGCATTCGGGGCCCAAAAAAGCAAACTTCTTTAATGTCTTTCTGAAAAGATAGTTTTGATTCAAATCAAACTCCCAAATCTTTTATTTGTGAAGCAGATTGAAGCTTTTTTCCTATTATGTAGTAATTAAGGATAGTAGCGTTGCTTTACGTGCAGGAGTAAGAAGTAACATTTAAGCTAAGCTTGAAGTTCGAACACCAAGATGCAAGAGTATCAAAACCCTTCAGAATCTTTGCAGAGTCTTCAGGGGACTGTATGCAGTTGAAGATTTTAACATCATCAGCAGAAGCTATAACATGACATTTGAGACTTGGTAAAAGGTTGTCTAAGAAAAGAACAAACAGCAGAAGATTCATATGTGGCAATGAATTCAAACGAACGAAAGTCATTATACATAGTTGATACTACGTGTAAGATACGACTGCATCAGGCTCAGAGCAGAATGAGAGAATTTCAATCGTAAGACCACAGTCAATGTTCTCACAAAGAATTTGCATAAAACAAGCAAGATGAGTAACTGCTGATTTTCCAGTTACAAAACCATGCTGGTTGTTAGTTATAAAAGGCTTAACATGATTGAATATTTGAACACATAAGGCTTCTTCAATCACTTTTTGCAAAATTGGAAATTATGGAAATAGGCCGATAATTAGTAAGCACTGAAGCATCACCTTTTTTTTATGAACGAGCATTATTCTAGTTCTTTTCCATCTCTTGAGAGACCTGGAAGTTTTTACGCCAACACAAATCTATAGTCTCTAGCTATATAACTAGGTATAAGATTGCCACCAGTTGTTGGCTTGTTGGGAAGTGTGTCTAACAACTAAATTAGATCATCTACAGTAACATTATTAATTTGCAAGCACGGGATATTCAAGATGCCATCTTGCTGGGAATACGATTGAGTAGTAAGAAAAAAGTTCGAGAATGTGTGTGCAAAGGCGTCTACAATTTCTTGAAGATTGGTGAAATTACTTATACCATTGCTTAATGTGCCCGGGATTCTTGTTGTTCCTTGACGTTGGTGTACAAAAGACCAAGACTTAGTAGGATCTGTCTTGATGAAAAATTCAACCATATATAACTCATTACAGTAAAAAGTATTGAAGAAATGTCCCCACTTCTTTAGGTAGTACTCTTCAATGCAATTAAATACTATAAGGTAAAGAATTAATAAGAGAGTCATTAGAAAATACCAAATCTAGGAGTTTTCTATCTGGATTTAATACATTATTACGTTGTTGGAATCGCAAAACCTTTTTAAGTTGTGAGACTTTCGGCAGATAGTATGGTTGTCCGTGAGAGAAGGTGTATTGAAGTCACCAATAAGGAAAGTGAGTGCAGTAAGTAGAAACGTCTCGAATACTTTGAGAAATGGTTCATAACCACTAGTTGAGAAACCTGAAGGTATATAAAGGAAACCTACACTAAATGTGTATGAATTAATAGTACTTTTGCACAAATCTACTGTAATTAAAGGAAAGTGTTCTAAAAGTGTCGAAGTATCAATAATAGCAAAGCAAATATCCGTTGCAAGGGCAAGAATTGCATCACCACTACGTTTTCTACCAACCGTAGTGAATTTCCTCTCTCAGTGCAGTGCAGTATAAGTATAAAGGCAGCAGTTCAGAGTTATGGATAAAGCAGTACAATCAAGACTCAGTAATTAATCTACTGTAATAGTTCAGTTGAGAAGTATATAGATAAAATTCCGCCAGTTTGGAGCAAAGATCTCGACAATTTTGATAATATAAATTAAGAAAAGGTAACCTGTTGAGCGATGTAGTCATCCGATAGGGAAGAGACAATGACAGAAACACTCTTTTAATAAGTTATTCTCAAATTGTTTTCGCCATTTACTATACGAATGTTAAGAGAAGTCATCACTTCTTTATACAATTTTATTTGCATGGGGGTTCTGTCAGAATTATTTTAATATTACACCATTTATTAGAACGTTTTAATGAAAATGTGTTTTTGATAGCTTTAATTGTGGAGGGTTCTGCAATCTTTTGGGATATTAAATGCGTTAATATCGCTTCATGTTTCACCAAAAATGGCATCAACTTTTTTATTGTAAATCGGATATCCTGAATATTTTTACATATTTAGATTATATGGAAAATTCTGAATATATTACGCTAGGTTTCGTTAGTTTTTATTTCCATCGTTGCTAAACATTAATAATTTATGTCTTAATCTAGACAGGAAGAATGTTACCCAAAACTGTTTAGAATTAATCAAAGTAACTGTAGGAAAATCGAAATTCAAGTTAAATTTGTTTTATAAGTACCTGACAACGATATAAACTTTTCAGGGTTTATAACCTCATTGTTTTAAATAGCATCTTATCGAGACAAGTAGGTCATTGGATAAAAAATTTTGTACAGATTTAACTGATACCACGTTTTGGTGCTTTTGTTTGGCTTTTATTGGAAAAAAAGGTCTTAGAAGTAATTGTCAACACATAGAGGAGTTAGAAATCGCATTATCTGAAAAAAGCAAATGAAAAGCAAAACAAATGAAAACTGGTATATTAGATTCAGAATTTTACATGTAATCTATACATGTAAGTACAGGGTGTTTGTTCTATTTGAAATAGGAAAGTTCTTAGTATAACCGAAAGCGATGTTAACGTGTTTAAAAATTGTTCCATTAGTATTCGTTTCTAATAGATAAAAAAATTAGAAGTCCGCATGTATGACCTTAGTCACCCAGTATATAGCGACACAACTTTCTATGTTTCTGATCAAGAATTACCAGTACACCTTTAATGCTGATTCTACCACAAAGCTTATAATGACCTTCAGTCTCATCTCCATTATATTCTTATTATTTTCCAACATTATTGATTATAAAGTACACTATTTGACTTGAAAAATAGTTTTCAAAGGTAGCTGTGATCTTCAGGTTTCCGCATTTCAGTAATTTGCAGATTTCTGTTCGTTCCTAGTGAGTGAAACATTTTGGTGAAGAGTAAAATCTCTATTACTGGAATTTGTACATAGAAATTTGCAAAACACATCAGCGATGTACAAGTATTCTATCTTTTTTAAATACTGATGTAACTAGCTTTTTTACAAAAATTTAATTACATTCTCTGTAGGTACCTAGCTATACAGAGTAAATCAATTTAATAAACTTCTTTATTTATATCTAATTGCTGTTAGAAACTCATGGTAACTTAGAACACAACTAGAGAGTGCTATGACATTTTTTCAATTTATGGAAGCACAATACTAACTAGAAGAGTCCATGGTTCAGGACATAGATTAACTCAATCTTAAGGCTGATTGACATTATTCTTTTTTCAAACTATTTTTTAGGATCAAACTTGAATCTATTTGCATCCTAGAATACAACCTAGTTTCAAACCAAGTTTTGGTATTTAACATGAAGTTTACCGAAGTTAATTTTCCCAAGTTCATTGAACAGTGCTACCACACCAACCTACAAAGTTTTGCACGTTTTGCATTTTGTTTACCTTAACCTCAATTTATATCTCAGTTTTTATAAAAAGTTTGTGTATACAACCAACTGCTATTCATTTGTTTATTTGTTACAATGTTGAATAAAAAAGATAAAAATCATTTCATAATCGGCAACAGTTGGTAATGTTGAAACGTCGTTTAGTCACAGAAAACATATACTTAAGAAATGAAAAGTACCAAGTAATGAGTTGGCAACATAAAAAAGCGCACCCTGGTGCAAGTCTGGCGAAACTAATTCTCAAGCGCGGTACTTTTGAAAGAGAAATGGCGGGATATTTAAATAATGAATTATTATCTACCTTCCCTTGTATATTATATTAATTATTTTATTATACACTAAGAAAATAAACCCAATTGTAATTACAAAAAAATCTTTAGTAAAAAGAAAATTATTAACAATGTTCCTACAAAACACAGATATTAATAATTAATAAAGGTGTCCATTGAACTTAATAATTTATTATACAGAATTGCCATGAAAGTTCTTAATAAATAGCGAAAATCTTTTATTTTTGGATTTAAATAAAAATGATCTAAGTGTTTCCATTTGTTAAGTACTCTCAGAAGCTGTGCATAAACTTTTGTAAATAAGAATAAATTTACATCAACAAATACAACTAACAAATTCTGTATGCTTCTTA
>VTPC01001352.1:0-32925 GCA_011009095.1 Ignelater luminosus
AAAAAAAGGTAACGCCTGCAAACTTTGTACACATCTTTTCTTGATGAAATTTTGCAATGAACAGCACTTACAGCGCGACCAACCTCACAGAAGCCTCGGAAAATATGCGAACTAATTTCAATAACAAACAACGTCGACCAATCAGAAGTGTAATTTTACTCGAGTACATTAACTGACAAAAAGTTGTCTTAAATCTATTACATGTTATTGGCGGTGTTTAGTTTTATTTAAATTACCCGCCGGAAGATTTTTGGATGCGAATGTACTGGTGAACATGTAGCTCCCCCGTACATGCCCACTCAGGATTTTTCTGAGGTTGGTCGAGCTGTACAATGGAAATAAAGAACTTTTCCAGCCTGTAGTAGTAAGCAATGTTATAATTTAACTTACTCTTCTGTCAAGGAATAATCTGATGACAGATGTAATTTACAGTGAATTTACCACAAACAAATAATTCAAAATATTCTTTTGTGTTTTTTGCTTTGCGCTTTAGCTTTGTTACTTATTTATAGAAGATGATTCTGAGACGCACCAAAAATAAATTATGATAACTGATAAGCAAGAACAACCATTATGAGGTTCAAGACAAAAATTCTGAAGAAATCGAGATAGAGATTTTAAATGAAACAAATCTACCATCTACTGACTTCGTAAAAACTGTCAAACAGCAAAACAAAGATACAATGAGCAGACAGATAATATACCAAAAAATTTTAAAAAGAAAGTAACTATAATATGACACTCGCAACATAACACACTTTCAGATTGCACAACGTCACAAAGATATATCATTTAGGTCCATAATCAGCAAAACTGGTATTATAACTTCTCAGCATTACAATATGCAGGTAATAGAAAGTATATTATCTTGGTTACTTTATCGAACAATTGAGTCAAAAATCTCGGCATAACATTTAATGATTTCCAACTTTTTTACTCATCAAGAACTCTATAAATTTGTTTTCAAAGGTAGTTTTTAGTCTGTGTACGGAATTTTAATTTTGAGTCTCTAAGAAACAATCTCTTCAAAAGCTTTTTTTCTATTCTCTTCTGGTTTTTTTTGGCATATCAACCCTTAAAGATGTTTCTTCAAAATACTGGAGCCGACCTCAGATGTTAAGTCAGTGAAGCAACTGCTTCAGAGCGCACAGATATGGGAGCGCAAAAATTGACAAACTACATGTCTTAAAAGACAACTGTAATAAATAGTCTAGATACGTTAACTTAGAGGCGGACTCAAAAGACTTCTGATTTTTGAACATTTCTTACATTTATTTTCTTAAGAATCACGTGGAATTCTAACCTGAGAAGTGTATTAAGCACTTTTTATTTTATAGTATTCTTGTGGTTTGCTTTTTTGGAGTCTACATCGTGCTAACTCTCTCGTGTTCGAGCGTCATTTCTAAAAAACGAAATTGCGTACAGTTTTGAATTACCTTCGTTTCAGTATTTTATTTTTAAAGCATTTTTTCCATTTTCTGAGGAATACTGTCGTAGACCTCGAATATATTGAGCCAAAACGATTTTCCCCGCGCCGATGAAATACGAATTAAATCTGCCTAAGATATTTTCAGATGGGATTTATGTTTTCACTTTCAGTCAGAGCTAGGCAAAGCAGTGAGTTTTTCAATTACCAAGTACCAAGCACTGAGTTAAAATGCTTCCAATTATCAAATAAAAAATATTTATAAAGGGTTTTCCAATAAGAGGTGTTATTTTGATATTCAAAGAAAAGTGCCATTTTTTAATATAAATGATCGGATGTTTATTTCATTATAAAGAGGAAGGTATGCCGTTAATAGTGGAAAATAACATCAGGCAAATGACCACCACGACCACGCTTACAGGACAATATCCTTTTCATGAAATTTTCCATAACCAAATCGCAAAGTGGCTGCCCTATGTCCTCGATAGCCTCACGAATTCCATCTTTGAGGTCTTGAATCGACGCTGGGCTGTTGGCGTAGACCTTCTCTTTCACGTGGCCCCAAAGAAAGAAGTCGCAAGGTGTTAAATCACAAGATCTCGGTGGCCAATTGTGATCACCTCTTCGAGAGATAACACGGTCCGGAAACTTTTTCCGTAAAAGATCAATGGTTTCGTTGCTCGTGTGGCACGTAGCGCCGTCTTGTTGAAAGTAAACGTTGTCCAGATCAATACCATCCAATTCCGGCCATAAAAAATCGTTAATCATCTCTCGATAGCGCAATCCAGTCACCGTAACCGTTGCTCCAGCCTCATTTTCGAAAAAGTAAGGTCCAATGACTCCGCCGGACCATAAACCGCACCAAACAGTCACACGTTGAGGATAGAGAGACTTTTCAACAATAACTCTTGGATTTTCTGAGCCCCAGATCCGACAATTTTGCTTGTTGACGAAGCCACCGAGGTGGAAATGGGCCTCATCACTCAAGATGATTTTTCGATGGAATTCTGGATCATTTTCATGCATTTCAACGACCCAATCAGCAAAGACACGACGTTGTTGATGATCGGCCGGCTTGAGTTCTTGTGTTAACTGGACTTTATAAGCCTTAAGACCCAAATCTTTATGCAAAATACGGTGTAATGACGTTTGTGGAATGGCTAATTCCAAAGAACGACGAGGAATGGACAAACCTGGGTTTTCTTTAACACTTTCGGCTACAACAGCAATATTCTCGGCTGTTCTTGAGCGACGTGCACGGGTTTTATTCTTCACATCACTAACTTGTCCCAAGAGCTCGAATTTTTTCACCAATTTCTGTATTGCGGTCCGACAAGGTGCTTCACGGTGACCCAAAAATGTTCGAGTTTTACGAACCGTCTCTGCCAAATTTTCACCATTTTTATAGTGAATTTTAATAATTTCAATGCGTTGTTGAAGCGTGTATCGTTCCATATTTATTAATGGCGTAGTTTCTACTTGTCAAATGTCAAAAAATGATAGCTTCAAAAGTGACATCTACCGAAATAGCGGGCTATTCAAAATAACACCTCTTATTGGAAAACCCTTTATTTTAAAAAGTGTTTCAATTCAATTTAGATCAAACTAGGTACTGAAAAGTGCTTCAAGCCCGCTAAAAAAAATCTTCAAATGTCTAGATTTTTGTACCTGTATGGGCTTCTGCGTGCCCATCAAACTGTTCGAACTGCTCAGATATCTTGAATTGTCTAGGCTATTCGCAGAGTAGCAAAGAAATACGAATACGTTTCCTCTAAATCTACGTAAAGCTTGGCAAAAAATGATTCCTATTTACCTCGTGCGGTGCGTCATTTTCGCGTGAAATCGAATTTTTTAAGATTTTCCAAAGTTCAAGCTCCATTTAGAATTAACTATTCTACTAAAATGATATTCTTCCTGTGTTAGGACTACACTATTGTACAATTTCTTATAACTGATACAGGTCATCAGGGACATTAAGAAGGGAATGACACCATCTTGTAAACATCCCTGCATTTCAAAATCCTTGTATATTCAGAAATACATTCACGTTTTTTTTTATTTTAAGGGATACCGTACACTATGACTTGAATCTTTGAAATATAATATTTTATTACATCTGAGACAATCAAAATACGATTAGTCAAAAATGAGACTTGATGACTGCTTATTCTTCTTTTTATTGAGTTGCTAAATCCTTTCTTTTCACGAAGGGGCAAAGTAGTACAAAGACTAAGTCGATAAAATCTTGTTGTTCGCTAAAGTTATATTATTCTTAACGTGTATAGCAACAAATAAAAACACTTTGAAATAGTTATACATCAAACCTTGTAAAAGTGTAGCTATTTCTCCCACGTTTTCTGCGTTATCGCCGGCTTAATGTAATTATCCGTATCACGCAATTATTAAACATTTTTTCTTTCGATTTTATCAGAAATGGCTATACAGACTCTTTCACTCATACAAAATGAATTGTTTGTCCTTCGTGTTTAAATAATTTTTTATTATTTTGCCATAAAATTTTGAACCATTCGTAAACATCAAATTCCAATGAAATCAGTAATGATGCTTTTGCATACCTTTTTTGACCTTCGAAATTATAAAAAGAAGACAAAAGCTTGAAGGTTTATTACCTAATATCTTATCAATTTCCATTTTGAAAATCCTAGGTTGCTTACGAATTCAAAGAACGAAAGTTCGGTCAGTTCCACTTTAAAATTATATTTAATCGAACATACCCTTCACATCAAATTCGCATTCAACAAAACCACTGCGGTTTATTTATTATTCGAATATCAAATACATAATGAAGTGATTCTTAAATTAAATGACACCTACACATTTATGTATTAGGCTTATTATTTCTACAAATTTTATCTTAAGCGCAAAGAGTCACTAAGCGGTTTTTGCAATTGTTTTAATAATTCTAAAATGTAATCAAAACATACTTACAAAGATTGTAATCATAACAGCAAGTCCAGAAATCAATGCCGATTGATATAATAAAATTTCATTAGTCCGTACTCCAGGAACACAACCCATGCATGCAATAAAAACCAAGATTGCTGTTCCGAAAAATTCTGAAAGGCCTACAGTAATTTTATCGAGAACGCTAGTACCACTGTTTGCAGTTTGGATGAGATTTTCTTTTCCTAAAGAAAGCACTTTAGAAATTAAAAGCTGTTACAAATAATGCTTAATGCCACTCATACTGATTCTGTCTTCGAAAGCCATTCTAATTTATCAATTTTTAGTAAATTTGATGGATGTTTTCTTTCTATTAAAAGACCACTTCTAGCATTCGTAATACACACATCAAAATGAACTTGCGAAAATGCGCAGGCACGAAAGCAAGGTTCTTAAATAAATATATGTATAAAACAAATATATTTAATTAGTTAAATAGTAGCAAAAATAAAGCTGTACGTACGCGTTTCCAAGATAAAATCATAAAATATTCCATAATTCTACAAAGTATGTATACAAAATAGTAACTTTTTTCTTTTCTTTCAGGAACCCTGTATCGATCCTGCAATGGATGCTGCAGCTTTGAAAAAAGCTTTAGAGTGGGAATTGTCTTTAGATGCAAGAGATCTTCGATCTCATGCTTGGTATCACGGTGCAATTCCAAGAGCGCGAGCTGAAGACATAGTACGCGAAGAAGGCGGTTTTCTAGTTAGAGATTGTACCTCGCAACCAGGCAATTATGTTTTAACATGCAGAACGAAACAACTACCCCTTCATTTCGTCATTAACAAAATCATCCTTCAACCCGACACCGTATACGAGAGAGTTCAATATCAGTTTGAAGAGGACGCCTTCGACACCGTACCCGACTTGATAACGTTCTATGTTGGCTCTGGAAAACCAATAACCGCTGCTTCCGGTGCGAGAATACAATTTCCCAAAAACCGCATGTACCCGCTCTCATTCTACGCTTCTAAATATCCAACCCCTTTAAGCCAAAGCCGTATTGTGTCACCGGCTACAACTCCAATCGCAAATATGCAAATGCGATGTAGTCCCATAAACCCTGGAACGTACAAACCGTCACCCTCGCCGACAAGATTATCTCGAGACGCTCCACCCAGATTACCTTCGAAAAAACAAAGATCCCAGTCGTTAACCCCTTCAGAAGTTAATCGTGTTGCACAGGAAAAATGTAATAGTGCCGACGGTGTAATTCAGTCACCTTTAATGACTCGATCCGTCGGACCGGACGGAGTGTTAAATTCCGATTTGAAGTTTTCTACACATTCTTTACCCAGAAGCCCTTGTACAAGGTTATCTTTATCCCCAAGCACGATCGTGCTCGGTAGAAATAACAAAAACATCACCAGAGTTACCAGTGATCCTTCGTTATCCCCTTGTGCAGAACGTCGTTTAATCGCTTCAGAAGAAGACATGAATGTTCCCGATTCTCCACCACCAAAACCGTCACGAATCCCCTCCATTATACGAACTGAATCTAAAGACTCGGATATCACGGATGGAAAACAGGGTTTAGATGGGGCGTTTTTGCCTCACGGAAACTTGCAGAGGGTTACTTCGTATCACGCTTCCGGCTCCGATTCCGGAAACGGATCGGGTGATTCTGCTCTGAGTTCGGCTGCAGGAGACCCAATAGAATGTAATCACAGAAATTCTGGTGTTATAATCAAAAATCCTAGATATAATATGACGAATTCAGAGTCGACCACTACGCTTAAGAATTACGATTTTGATTATAAAGAAGCCGAAGAAAAACTCCTGCAAATTACACAACCCCAACTTAATTTAGCAAGTAGGTTCGATTTAGAAAACTTCCATACCCTATTACTTCCTGTAAGTGAAAATAAACCGCTTGATAATCAAGCATTAAAAGGGATCAAACTTATTTTAAAAGAATCTGGGCCCCGAATCTTAGCCAATCATTTAACAAAAGTCGATTTAGATCTAATCTTTGGGATGGACTTAGGAGATTCTCTTAAAAAGCTTGGGAACGGCATTGAATTATGTTCGCTACCGCATGGACACCAATTACGTCTGGACCTGATTGAAAGGTAAAATCTAACAAGGTAACTTGTAAATAGAAAATTTCTAAAATCAAGAAAAAATGTTTTAGAACCGAATGCCTTAAATTAGTGGTGGCTGTAACAATTTTAACATGTTCAGATGAATCTGAACGCACTGAAACTCTAAAAAAATGGATCGAAGTTGCAATAGATACAAAAACAGCTTTAGGAAATTTGTTTGGTTTCTGTGGAATAATGCTGGGTCTTTGTCTGCCTCAGGTAAGAAAAGTAGATTTTTTTTCTTTTGTAGAAAAGATTGAAATTTATTTTTTTATAGGTGCAAAGACTGGATAGTACATGGCATATGCTCAGACAAAAATACACAGATGCCGCATTCAATTTTGAAGCAAAACTCCGCCCAACTCTTAAAAATATGAACAATTGCTCAAATCCTCAAGCACCCAACACAACAATTCCACATCTGCTTCCATTTATTCTTCTGTTAGAAAGAAATTTAGAAGACTTCCTTGTACCTAATGATCATCATGCCTTGACTTCCGCTTGTTTAAATATCTGGGAAACCAATACGCAAGATTTTGGGTTAAGCACCTTATTATCACATTTAGAAGCAGCTAGAAAATTTTTAGATTCCCTTGCTACATTCCAAAGAAATGCAGAAATTGTTTTAGGAGAAGCAAGAATGGAAGACTTAACTCTAGAAATGTTTAAAACTGAATTCCAGATGAAATTTCTGTGGGGAAGCAGAGGTGCTTTTGCTGCTGCAACTGATCGCTACATTAAATTTGAACAACTTCTCGATGTTGTTGCTGACAAATATTGTAACAATATTCCAGAACAGTCAGAAGTTTAGCTTAGAAGGTGGCCCTTTACATATATTGAATGTGATCATAAATATTTAATATTTATATGTAAACTCGACCTAATAGAATTTACAAAATTAATAAGTCATGTTTTTAGTACTTTGTTTACATATCAAAACATTAAAGAATTGCGAGTGATATTTCGTTAAGGATAATATTTTATAAATTTGCAATTTTAATTGATAATAATCCAAAAATTATTTTCTCTATATAAAAATAACAATCTTAGATCTGAATTTCTCAATTATGTTAAATCTCTTATTCATTTTCAAAATGGAAATCATTCAAATAAAACTGAAACACCAAAACATTCAGTACTGCATTAATCAAATAGAATTTTATAAAGTTAGATCCAACTACAGACTCATTCAATGGTGCTTACATTAAACCAAATTTTATGCAACTTGAGTTTTGCCTCATTTTCCAACATTTATGTTAAGCGTACTAAGTGACAATACAAATCGAAGACTGCCAAATGATAAAATAGTTACTTTTAAGTAGCACTGTTTAATTTTTGTTTTTTTTTGTTGTGCAATAATAAATATCTAGAACGCAAATTTTGTTATGTATTTTATGACACCTTATATGTTGAATTTGTTAGAATTTAAGTCCAAAATGTGTAAAGTACGAATATCCACAGAAAGTAGAGTAAAATCGAAAAAGTATACAGTAGATTTAATTACTAACGGGTCTACTTTATTGTACTATATTTAGGAAATAGATTATATTGAGAAAAGTAGCTCTATATATCAATGTAGTTCACAGTGTGACGAATATGATTCCTATGTATTGAAATAAAAAATCAAATCTGTTTTAAGTTTTATTTGTATTTTTAAATAATTCTTCTTTCACATGTTTAGGTATTTTAATTTTTTTTCTTCGCACTTTATGAATTTCTTCACATTTGTCTTTACTTTTATTTATACTTTTTGTCTGAACACCACTCACTTTCTTCTTTTTCTTACAAGACAATGGATTTGGACCACCCTTTTTCTTCTTTTTCTTCGGTTTATTTTCTGGCTCCACAATTCCATGTTTCGTTTTTAATTCTTGTATCACTTCTTTTTCTATTTCACCCAAACCTAAATTTGCATCATGTGCACTCTTGATTGATGCTTCTGTGGGATGCTCTAATACGGGAGTTTTCTGATGGAGATATAGTAAAGGTATACCAGGTATTTGTCGCAGCTTGTTTTGTAAATCAAGATCTTGTGTTGCAATCATATAATGATTGTTATTAGTTTTTCCTACCATTGACAATAAACAGTCAGCCCCTGGAATAGGTCGTTTTTCATGTCCACATTTATGTATGGGAAATTTCTTCAGAATTATTAATGCCCCAGTAACTTGTTTACCCAACTTTTCAGTTTCCATATATACACATTGAGTTGTTAAGAATTTCAGTTCGGCTTGGAGATATCTTGGCATATTATCTTCTATATTAATTTTATTCTAAAACATCCATGCTGTTAACACAATATAGGAAAGAAATATTAATACTTACATTTAAAGCTGCAAAGCAGAAGGTTCCATCGATTAATATTTGATAAGGTTGTCTAAACCCAAAGTTATTAACATAGAAATTTAGGTTCTTTGAAACTTTTTTATATCGTTTTATCTTCATATTGTATAAGAATTCAAGAAATTACTTACATACACAATAAAAAAATACGATTCTAACCCCACTATTTCGCATTTTACAAGATGTACTAGGGAAGTTCACTAGGTTGGTAATATTGCCACTAGATTTATTAAGGTCAAAATCGGTGTTGTCGATTCTCGCGAACTAGTAAGATTCTGCAAAGGAAGTTAAAAATAATGGTTTATTAATTTTCCATAAACATAAAATAATTAAGACTAGCATACTCACGGTCTTGTTATTTTAAACCGCAAAGTATTTAGCACTTAATACCGAAGTAATATGTGTAAAGTTCAGAAAACCTATACCTAGTATCTGTACAAGAACACACTTGACAACACTGTTACTTGTGCTTCTGATTTTTATGAATTTTACATACGTCATACGTCAAAGGAGAAGTGAACAGCAGAAAGGTTGTATTCGTTTGTCTTATTGGTTCTTGGTGCTAGTGGTCTTTAGGGTATTTAAAGCGAATAAAATTGTTGACCGCTTTATTTTACAAGTTGAACCTGTACTCAAGAAACAATGTCTCTCACGTTCGCGCAGCGTGGCGCAAATAAACCTCCTCCAAATAGTGCTCAAATACAAAAAATGTTAGATGAAAATGGTCACCTAATTCAAACAATCCAAGAATACCAAAGCAAAGGGAAACTACCTGAATGTATGCAATATCAACAATTACTTCATCGTAATCTAATTTATTTAGCTAGTATTGCTGATGCAACTCAGAATGTTCACGCCCTTCTTCCAGTAAGTGAAGATGTTTTATCAAAATAACCTTAACTGAGTTTTTCATTATTTTTACAGCCCCCTGCTGGATCGGGTCCGCCACCTGGTCAACCACCAAATCCAGATCAACAACATATGAATAATTACAATCACCAACAGCAACCTGGCTATCGACAACCACCAGGTCCTCAACGACCTGCTGCTGCTCCTCAACCTTACCCACAACGTGGATATCAACAGGGACATTATCCAAATCAGTATCCTCCTCAAGCTGCTGCTTATCCTCAACAAGGTCAGTATCCTCCAAATCAACCACCTGGCTATCCTGCAAGTTCCCAAGGAACTTACGGTCAACCTCCTGCAACAACAACACATAATAGTTATCCGCAGCCAGGTTATGGCACTCCTCCTCCTAATAATGCACCACCACAAGGTGGTCCCTATCCTCCTCCAGGCGCACCACCTCATAATCAACCTGCATCTTATGGAACACCTCCAAACTCAACCCCATATCCAAATGCTAATACACCACAAAACTATCCACCACAACAAGGGTATCCACCCCAACAGGGGTACCCACCACCTCCTAGCAGCCAACCACAGGCTACTCCTGGTGCTCCATATACAAATCAACCTAGCCCAGGGCCATCTAATTATGGGCCAAATAGTACTCAATCACCACCATTTTCTGCACCTCCAAATAATGCTGGTACACCTGTTGTTACATCATCAGCACCACCAGCAACAAGCCAACCTTATCAACCACCATTTCCTCCAAACTCGCAACCTTCCAATCCAAATCCAGGATACACTCCTCCAAACCAAGCGTATCCTCCTGCTCCTCCTGCAGGTAATTATTATCCTCCTCAACCTGGATATCCTCCTCAACCTCAATATGCGTCCCAACCTCAAGGATATCAGTATGTTAGACCTCCACCAGGACAAGCACCACCACCGCAAGGCCAATATGGTTATAATTATCCACCTCAACCTGCTCCACAATAAATCTCTTTAATAACAGTAGACTTTTTATATGTTTTAAATTTTAATTAGAAATAAGAAATTGTATTATAAAACTTGTTACTAAGACAAGATTCTAATTAATATAATTACTTTAATTTAAAAACAAAATAAACTGAAGATAAATACTTAATTTTTTTATATTTTTCTGCAACCTTTTTTATCTTCATTTTCTTTTGTATCATGTGAAGAAAAAGACACGATCATTAATATTATTTTTATAAGATTTTGTTAAATGCAAGAACATTTAATTACGAATATTAGTTTGTATTGGGTTTGGAAAGTTATTTGAGTTCATAAATAACAGATAATTAGGAAACGTTTAAAATTTTCTCTGTGTTAGCTTGATAGATGGTATAATATTACGAAGCCAGAATTATATTTCTCAATAAAATGTGCTTATCTCCTGCTTATTGTTATTTATATGACATAATCAACTGTGTTACATGATATGAGATATATTGAAGTGAAATATAAAATTGCGCATAGAATAACACATACTGCGCACGACGGAAACACTACTATATATTTTTTCTATAAATCTTAACACGAATGATGGATTGATGATGCATGCTACACTATTTGACCAATAATAGTTCTTTTTAATGAAACGATATTGCCAAGGAAAACTAATTACGAAATGTAGTTCATGCATGTATTTAATTTATTTATTTATTGTATTAAGAAATCATTCCTAATTGCTTATAATGAATGTAAGAACTGCATTTTTCTGTATCATTTATTTGTTTAGCTTGAGAATTTATCAGTATAGAATTGAGAGCAACATACCAGAAAGTTTGGCGAGTCAGAATAAATAAGAATATACAAAAAAGATGGAGAAAAAAGTTATAAGTACTTTAGATCATAATTTCAGAAAATATTGTGATTGTTTTCTGTTATAAAAATAACTCCTTCTTTATAATCTAGCTATAGGCATGAGTAATATCTTATGAAATACATTGGAAGTAAATGTAATAGAAAAAGCAATTACCAAAGCCGTTACATTTTGTCGATATTTATTTTACTAGATTACAAAGTATAGATTATTTCTATATAAGATTACTATGATATCATTTGTTTTCAGTAAGTCATGCGTGCTATAGTTTGTATAAAGATGTTTATTATATACTTTCTCGAATTGATAAAAGCTTACGACAATATTCATATCACTTGAAAAGCACAGACAAAACAATATCAAATAAAAATAAATTTAGTATAGGGTGTTCCGATGGTCTGTGTTGGAAGAATAGTATCGCTATTTGTAGGAATATCAACAACTGTTACTGTGAAAATTTGCACAGAATGATTGTCTACACTTTCTAAAATTATTCTTGATTACACAGGGGATTCGATAAAAGCATGGCATGTAAAACCTAAATTTTCTTAATGGAACGTTCTGTATATTTTGTTTTTCTTATTCTGATTATAACGACATAGTGTAACATAACCTTGCTTTACATAAATAATGAACTCTAGTTTAACTAAACCGCTGTTGGTCTTAGGCCGATTAAACTCAGTGGGTGGCATTGAGCAAGGATAAGGAAATTATACATACAATAAAACACCAAAAAAATATTTAATGCATATATTGAAGAAAAAAGAAAAAAATCAATTTAAGATGGACGCCAGTATTTTTCTTAAAAAACAAAAATAATCACCAGATATGAAAATATTTCCAACTAGTAAATACTTAAATTACAATTACAATACAAAATTATTAGAACCAATAATTAAATGTAACAACAAAAATTTAAAACGTTTTGCAAATAATATTAAATTTTTCAAACAGTCAATAACATGTTTAATCTAAATCTCCAAAAGAAATACCAAATTTTATTACCCAAGTCATTCGATTTATACATACAATTGAAATATAATAAAGTTTTGAAAAATCAAAATTGCAAGTAAAGTTTCTTAAACAGAGAAAATCACAAATATACATCCGAAAAAAATTTTTGAAACAGAAACTTATAAAACGCTAACTAAGAGTGTAAAACAGATTTACCACGAAGATCCTGCTCTCTAATTAGGGACGGGATGAATCTGTAACAAACTACGCGAAAAACCAACCCCTCTTAACCCATGCTTCCTAAGTTTTATTTATTTGAAACAAGAAATAATAAAAAAAATTCTTGAATCAAGCTATTAAATCATACTAGCAACTTCTTCAGAATGCATTCAAGTCAAATAAAATGAAATTACTAAATATAAAATACAGGATGTCCCCAGATCGACTTAACAATAGGTGTGAAAGACAAAAAATTTTCAAGTTGAAATTTGAGCCTGTGGGGATCAACCTTGCTTGATTAGAAACTAACTTGCGCCATATTCTAATTTTTGAAAAATCAAGCAGGCTTTGATAGGTATCAAAAACTTATTTTCGGTGTAGGTAAAGTATCTTTTCCGCAAGACATATCGAGAAATTTTATAAGCAAAAGTTGTCCAGAATGTAAATTTATGCTCACATACCAAATTTGAAAACAGTCGGCACAATTTGACAATTTAAAAAAGGAAAAGGTACTTGACCTACACTATGCATAAGTTTTTGATATCTATCAAAGCCTGCTTGATCTTTCAAAAATAAGAATGTGGCGCAAGTTAGTTTCTAATCAAGCAGGGCTGATCCCCACAGGCTCAAATTTCAACTCAAAAATTATTTGTCTTTCACACCTATTGTTAAGTCAATCTGGGGACACCCTGTATATGAATTAGATTAGATTTAATAATTTATAAATATATATTTCAATTGATTAACGGCGATGTTGATAAAATAGAGCTAGCTGTTAAGATGTATCATACACCATACATATGCACGGCACCCCATTCTTAACGAATCAACCAAAAGTACCCATTTGAAACAAAGACAAAATTTTCAAGCCAGATGGTTTGGATCAGGATGGATAAGAGCTACTTACATAAAACAAAACCCCAAATTCACAGGTATGGTAACAAGCCAAAAAAAAAAAGCAAATATCTCCCATGAGACCTAAAACAACAAAACTTATCATCGCTTGGTTGAGGCTTATCGCAAACAGAAATCTCTGGCACCGCTGGGCACAAATACCAACAGAGAAACCGCCTACAAGAAATCTTCCGCTCTACTAAACTCTTCCCTGCTCAAAACGGATTTAAGACCCTTCTGAGGCTAATTCAATCCAATCAGAATTACCGGATTTCAAAAGTTAAATTTTTAAATAAACAACAGAAGGCTTGGAGATGAAAGTTCTGATAAACAACAACATAAGGTAACAATCGATAAGATATAAGACATAATTGTAAATTAATACAAGCAACAGCTATGACAGTTCAAAACACTGCAATAATAAAATAAATTTAAATGTTTGAATAAATAAGAAATAAAATTGAAAAGTTCATCAAACCTAAATTGATTTCAAAACAAAAGAAGCTGCAAAAAAACTTAATCAATCTATCCATGTGAACTCACTAGTACAAAAACCTCTTCAACAAGAGAAAAATACAAGATCACACCAACAGCACAGATTAAATACCACACATGTAACAGGAGTAAACAGTTTTGACATTATTCAATTTTTTCTTAAAAACCATCAAATAAATCTTATAGTGATGAACTTCAAGCTCTAATCTTTAAGAACGATTATTAAAATTTTAACTACATCATCTCTTATACAGAGTGATTGAGAACACCCTGTATATCTTAATATATTCTTATTCTACATTCATTGCTGATTGCAACAATATAGCATTAAGTGAGCATCAATTATCTGTTGTAAAGTGCTATCAAATTTCTTAACTGGCCTCCATAAAATAATATCATTGTCATCAGCATCAGACATAGAGATAATAAGAAAGAATATTTTTAAAAAGTACACGAAACACTAGGAAACTTTTTCTAGTGACAGTTTTTACTATTCCTACAATCAACGGGACTATTGAGACACCTTGTATAGTTCTCATTAGAAAAATTGAAACTATACTGTAGCTTAAGCAATGATTTGGCTTAGCAATAGCAAGCTATGCTTGCATTCAGAAGACAGGATTTGAAATCCCCAAACTGTTTCCATAATTTACCTTATTAGTGAACAATAATTGTGAATCTACAGTATGAGACTAAAAGTATAGATCTATTTCTATACTTCAACAAAAGATTCCTTATACTGAACTATGCAGCTATCTTTCAGTGGTTAATTCCTTAGAGATAAACAGACGTAGGAAGGCTGTAGATCCTTATCACTTACCTAATAAGAAGAGAAAAGTAGTGAATTACTCTTTGCTAGGCAGACCATGAATGTTTATACATGCAATGGGTGTCCCAGAAAACGAGCATCCAGATTTTCTCTTTTTGCTCTACTTTCGCACTCGCTTAAAGTACAGCTAATTTTTGTACACTGGCTAGCTTCACTTCAAGCGGGTATATGAGTAGAGCAAAAAAAGAAAGCACATTTCTTCTACCTGCAAAGACTTGATATTCCGAAATAGTGAACATTGAATAATAAATGTTCGGTAGGTAACCTAGTCAATAATATAATTCTGTTTTTACTACAAGAATTCTAAGCAAAATGAATACTATATCAATTTTAAATTAAATATAAAATCTGACAATTATGTAATTAATTGTAGTTAATTTTGAGAATTGTCCTAAATACTTTTTGATAAGATTTGTGACACAACCTACAATCACAAAATGCTATCACTTATTGACATGCACCTGAAGATGCCTCTACCATTGGCCATATACAGTGTATCCAAAAAGTATGGAATATCCTATATATCTCAGTAAATATGCATTTTATAGAAAAATGTTTCTTATAAAAGTTGTTTATTGTTTAGTTATACATTACAAGGTAATACCAAACAACTATTTTTTTAAAAAAACAAAAGCGCAGTACAATGTTGTTTGAATATGTTATACTGAGTCAAGCAACTATTGATGTTTTTGCCATTCTATTACACTGAATAATTTGTTTACGCGGAAATATTTCGATCATGATCATTTTATATTGTTTTTTAAAACAAATCTTTACTACTGTCTTAAAGCTTGAAATTGTTTATTGAAACATTTGACTGTCAATTCTTTCAAATGGCTCTATCAATGTGGCTTCTTTTACTGGATCATTCTATACACTATTAAATAAATGGATGAGAAGCCAACAAGTTCAGGTAGGTCTAGATGATAGAAAAGTACTTTTGATAAAATCGAATTTTAAAGTTTTTTGTTTATACATGCAATGGGTGTCCCAGAAAACGAGCATCCAGATTTTCTCTTTTTGCTCTACTCATATACCCGCTTGAAGTGAAGCTAGCCAGTGTACAAAAATTAGCTATACTTTAAGCGAGTGCGAAAGTAGAGCAAAAAGAGAAAACATGGGTATTACGCGTTTTCTGAGTTGCCCTGTATGCTATAGTTTCTTAGTAATTTATTATCTTTTTGAAAGTTAAGGTGACGATAACTTATACCAAGTGTACCTTTCAAGAAAATTTCTTTTTAACTGAAACTCGTGCTAAATTTCTGAAGGTCTAAAAGTGCTTTTGGATCTTTTTGCTGTTAAACAATTCTTGGATCTATCATTTATTTGTAAAATACGTTCAGTACTTACGAGATACAGTATAATTATCATATAAAAATTAAATGCAATGAACCTACGTTAAACTGTAAATCTTTCTTGGTGTTCTTAATTTTCAAAATGAACGCAACCAAAACAAAATGAGACCCTACAAATATGGTGTGACCTATCAGTGATTACTTGAAGTTTGAAGCTTCCCCGCATCGCCACTGATTCTTAATAAGTGTTTACATCATAGATCTTGTGACTTGATTTTACTCTCGCTGTTAGTTATTACGACTACACATCGATGCAAGACATTTGGATCTATCTCATATACTAACCTACCGACAGGTAAGTACCTACACAAAAAAACCGGTAGTGAAATATTGCTTTAAAGTTTTAATTATTGCTTAATAACAAAATGAATAAATCTTATTTAATTTTGTAATTTCTGTAATAAAGTTTTTATCTCGTTCATTTGCACGAGTCACGCCTACCAAAAATACCGCCGATGCGCTTCCGACTAACCGTAAACCACGACTACATGAGGTGTGAGCATTGCTCAACTTGTCCATTTGCTTGGTGTATTTCCACTCTCTGCGCTAATTCAACAATATTACGTTTCTTGTGTTCAGGAGCAGCAGCAATTAGCAGCGCTGTTGATGAAAAATTCCTAAACGATCGGCAGCGAATGTCAATTTCCGTAAAGGAAAGACAATACTTTTAAAAACGTCAGCGCTGACCGTGTCTAAGCCTGATTACTGCTTCTGAACGTTTTTTAGTTAATAGACTACAGCTTGAGCAGTACCAGCATGTGCTCAGCTGCCGGCCCGTTCATTGTTCATCACCGCCGTTCATTTAAGAATGTATGCGGCTTGATTACTATGTACGAGGGTCGTTTGCAAAGTCAGAGAGATGGCGCGGCGCATATCGAGATTATGTTTAGTTAGTAGCATCTCTTGGAAGAACACACACCAACTTTCGGCCAGATCGGTCTATTTCTTTGTGTTTGGCATTCGTTTGAATCGAGGAAGTCGAGTGATTTTCAAAAAATGGACGAAAAAGAATTTCGTGTGTTGATTAAACATTACTTTATGAAAGGCAAAACGCCTCAGGAGACTAAAGAGAAGCTTGATAAACATTATGGTGACTCTGCACCTTCGATTAGAACAGTTTATAAGTGGTTTCAAAATTTTCGGAGTGGCCATATGGACACAAGTGACGCTGAACGTTCTGGACGCCCTGTTGGCAAGGAATAATCCTCATCGACTATTTGGAAAAGAGTAAAACTATTACAGGTGCATATTATTCATCGTTATTGGACCGTTTAAAAACCGAGCTGCAAGAAAAACGCCCACGATTGGCCCACAAAAAAGTCCTTTTCCATCACGACAACGCACCAGCTCACGCCTCAGCAGTTGTGGTCGCAAAATTAATGGAAATAGGGTTCCAACTCGTTTCGCATCCCCCCTATTCTTCAGACTTGGCTCCCTCGGACTACTATTTGTTCCCCAATTTGAAGAAATATTTGGCGGGAAAAAGATTTTATTCAAACGAGGAGGTGATTGCAGAAACGAATGGCTATTTTTCAGACTTGGACAAATCCTATTATTCAGAAGGGATCAACAAACTAGAGCAGCGTTGGACGAAGTGTATAAGCCTAAAAAGAGACTATGTTGAAAAATAAAAAAGGTTTACCCCAAACAATTAAGTAGTTTTTATTTTTGCACGGACTTTTCAAACGACCCTCGGAGTACTATAATCAAAAAATTCATCATCAGCGATTTCCGACTACAGATAGGTTTTCCCATTCGGCCGTGGTTGGGTAGACGTGAAATACAGAATACCGGACGAACAACAGTGACGAAGATAAATTTCGCGGCAGTAGGAAGTTCCTGTGCAGTGTCCTTCCGGTGAAGACGTGTTTTTGCAGAATGTGTTGACTATACCCCTCCTTGCAGAACAAAGATAGATGGAAAACAAGGAAAAACGATAAACGGAACTATGGTGGAATCTGAACTCTTGTCCTGGATCTATCGCTGGTTTTATCCGATCGGTGTGAACTAGATTCTGAGCTCGAACTGGTGCTTCATCTTCTCCTAAACTGTAGTATGCTGTTTGTGGTTTAAAACGTGAGGGTCAGCGGTATACAAAAGGAAGTTTTCCGGCTTTTCTAGATAATGGTCAGAAATGCTTAAATTCTCTTTTGAGTTTGGAATTCTGAGGGTTTCAAGGACATTTTCATATCTTTGTTATTTTCCACCGGACCTTCAACAATTCCATGCAAACGATTACAGAAGATTCCTTGCTTGGAAACACACTTTTTCCGAAGGCAACACTTTCCTGGTATCGGAATAGAGGGATAGCACAATGCGGTCAATCTGTTATTCTCTATAGGATGGACTATGATCGTGTAAGTGTTCAGGAATGACAGCCTGAAATGTCTGAAAAGCAAATCTCTGCGCTGTTGGATCAGGTCCAAGGGCCGGACTGGAAATGTCTGGGAGCAGAGGGAGTTGTCTGTTTGACGTTGTTGACGGTGCGTACACGCATTTAAATATTCTGATATACGATTAGGCACTCGTTCAAATAGGGTTGAACGTTTTAAAATGAAGTACCCAATAATAGTTGGTGTACTGAATTCGCTAGAGTAATGTTGCATGATGCGATAACGTATATCAATCATTCAGTATTAAATAGATAATATACGATAATCAATTCGGCACTATGACTGGTTGATTCTAAAGCATTTGATGTTTGAGTGGGTGATAAACTGTATGCTAGAATGTTTAAAAAGCTACTAGATTTCTATCTGCATAGATTTCGCGCTTTTGATGTGTATTGATATACGAATCCGGGAAAAAGGAAAACCACTCGCATTTAGAAGCAAAACATCGTTCACTACTCCAGAAATTAAAAATATACGAAAATATCTTTGCCTCTCGACTCGACGATACTCAAAATATATTTTGACGATCGGCAAAATTTTGAAACTCCTGTACTACTTACTATAAGAAAAAAATATCTAAAGAAACAGTAGACCATATTACGTGACATAATCATATATAAAATTTAAGATACCATAGACTATCAAAAGGCTTCTTAAGGCAATTGTTTTTATATTATTAGCCTTTTTTTTGTGGTTTCTTCAGACACTATGAAGAATTATAATAAAATTGGTTTTAGCGAACCTTTTAAAGCAGCATCGCATGTCTCGTCGACACGTGCTGCTGATCAAAGCCAGGTATTATACTTCAACTACTCGTGTAAAATATGACAGCTCATATCCATGGTCTGTGATTGAACTCTTTGATTTGTTTGTATAGACTAAACCCACGAGTGTAGAATATCAGCAAATATTAGATAAATTAAAAGCAGAATTCGATGAAAAATGGAGAAATAAAGGAGGCCCGTCTACTTCAGACGTCAACGATTTTGAACGTTTTCGTACATTGGGTACTGGATCGTTTGGACGAGTGGTAAAAATAACCCGCGTATCTTTCAACGTGAAAGTATTAAACAGTTTTATAGGTTCTAACTAAACACAAATCAACTGGAAGGTTCTATGCAATGAAGATTCTTGAGAAAAATAGAATAATGAAACTCAAACAGCTTGAGCATACTTTATACGAAAAAAACATTTTGATGTCTCTTAACTTTCCATTTGTTGTTTGTATGGAATTTTGTTTTAAGGATAATAGTTATTTGTATTTTGTAATGCCTTTTGTTAATGGTGGTGAAATGTTTACACATTTAAGAAGGTAGCAATTTGGTATATTTCAACAATAGTTATCATTAAATATTATTCGTTGTAGAAAACATAAATTTGAAGAGAATTTATCAAGATTTTATGCTGCCCAAGTTGTATTAAGTTTAGAGTATTTGCATCATCTTGATCTCATATACAGAGATTTAAAACCAGAAAATATTTTGATCGACTGTGAAGGATACCTCAAAATTACAGATTTTGGTTTTTGCAAGGTAATATAATATTATAAATCATGATAACAATGCAGTAATATAGGCCAAGTAAAACTAGATGAATTAATGAATTCTTATACTTAGTTGTTGGAAATATTAGTTCTGGGATGGGTATTGTCCTTGATGACAACAGTTATATTAGAGCTTACTTTGTTTCATAACGCGGGTTCTATTTCCAATATTGACTGTTTCCCAAGAATTTTGAATTCAAACGAAGAAGTTATGAAACTCAAGTTTCAATATTATAATCTAGTACGCGATTAGTAGATTACATGATACAAACCTTATTAGAATGAACGCAGATTGAGCGCCGCCAAACTCTAGGTAGAATTCATGGTCTCAATGACTTCTATCCCTGAACATAGAATTACTTCTTCAAATTGTAATTTGAAACAAAAGCTTTGATTCAATCCAAAAACTGACTAAAATGACCATTTGTACTCTCAAGAACTACCACCTTTTAAGATCGGTAATTTGATGCCTCAGTTGACTAGAATCGTTTTGATTCTATAGAAAACGAAATTAAACGATAAAAGCAAGGTGTCCATTCAAATATTTCTGGGTTGAGTTAAAGGTCAGATTATCAAGTTTTTGAGCCTGCAATGCCTTCATTAGTAACGTGGCTTTTGTAAGTTGCTAGGGACATTGTTATGTTGTTGATTTTTCAACAAAACATTTGAAATTGTAATTTCTCTGCTGGAAATAAAGAATATGCAAAAACTTTTTCTGGTTGCATTAATTGTTGTTCGGTAAGGCAAATCCAGCAAAAGCTTAAATTATGTAGGCATTTTATTTTGCAAAACTACATAATCTATATTTAGGGTTTGTAGTACTACAAATCCAATTTAATTTCATAATAATAATGTTTTTGGTTTTTAACACTAGTTAGTTAAAGGACGCACTTGGACATTATGTGGTACTCCAGAATATCTGGCCCCCGAAATAATACTGAGCAAAGGTTATGGCAAAACTGCAGACTGGTGGTCATTTGGAGTATTGGTTTATGAAATGTCCGCTGGTTATCCACCATTTTATGCTCAGGATCCAATGAAGATCTATGAGAAGATTGTATCTGGAAAATATAGATTTGCGCCACATTTCAGTACTGAGCTGAAAGACTTTTTACGTAACATGTTACAAGTTGATTTATCACGGAGGTAACTATTTTCAAGGTAATTTAAAAAACAGATGAAACTCGTGACATTTTATTAGATATGGTAATTTGAGAGGTGGTATACATGACATAAGAAGTCATAGATGGTTCAAAGATATTAACTGGTTGAATATCTATAATAGGAAAGTAGAAGCCCCATTCAAACCAATTTGTAAAAACCCTGGAGATACAAGCAATTTTGATGTTTATGATGAAGAACCATTACGTGTTGCGTCAAGAGATATGTTTGCAAAAGAATTTGAAGAATTTTGATTTGCTCTTTACTTTAAGTATAATGTGATAAATAACATGCTGCTATTTATTTTTGTACCTATGTAGAAAATGAGATTTGATAAGATATTTTTGTAAAGGGTACCTTGTATTATACATTGTAAACAAAAATGCTTCATTGCCTTGAATAATGAACAGAACATTCCTTATAGAAAACTACTAAAAGCGATACAAAAATCTTTTAATTAAGCGACTATAAATACGACCTCAATCTTGTTGATGAACTTTCATACTTTCTCTTTAAAGTATTCCCATAAAACGAATCCAGTAAAAATAAATTTGGACTCCTTGGGACTTAGTTTACGTTATCCCATCTAGAGATTAATCTTCAATTTCAAATCACTGCTCTCCTCTGATAAGAATTCAATACACTGTTAATTAATGTAGGTAGAGAGTTGTAACAACCTTTTGTGAATGCTCATGAATTCTGGCTTACAGATTAGACTAGATCTCCATGAAGGACTTGTTCGACAGTAGTAGACCCGGTAGATTCAAATGCCTTTATCCAATACAAAATCACAGTAGCAGTTGACATCTGTTTAATATTGTGCAATCCATAATGATTTACAATACATTATGTTGTTCATCTAAAGGAATCAAATTAGAGACCTTAAGGCTAAACCAGTCTGAAGGTCAAGTAGGGCTTAAATCCCAACCTTTTGCCAGGTCAAAAAGTACTTTTGCACATAATATTGTTATCATATAAGGGTCAAAATATTCACAGACCCTGGGGCCAAATTGGGTAGATCTAACCTTGGAGGTTAATACATTTGCAGATTACATTTATCAGCAAATCATTCCAACATATTTTAGATGTCACTTGATCATCTATAAAGATGATGCCAATATCAGACAGACACAAAACTATATAGATTATGTAAATTAGAAGTTAACATGTCTTAACATCACAGTAACATTACCATTTCCAAGAAGCATGTACTGTCTTTTCTTTAGAAATGCTTCTTTGAAAGAAATAGCAAGTACATTTAGTGCAAATGAAATTTTACAACTTGCGAACCATAAAATATCTGTACAAAATCCTAGGGGGATCTTATGGCCTGAATCAAGTCAAAAAGTCCATATGCGCATATGTCCCCAAAAAGCGCTTCCCTATCAAGTTATCAGTTGTTTAAAATGTAAATCTTTAGTAATCAAGTGATCTTATATTTTATATTTGAAAACATTTGAAGTGACACTTTGTAACAAAAGTCTCTGAAGAAAACAAAATTGAATCTACTTTATTTTTATAAAAAAAGGTATTTGATTATTTTAATACACTATTAAAAACGTTAATTATGAAATGGTTTTACCCAGGCGAAAGTAAATGTCAATGATATGGAGAATGAAGCGCTATTCACTGATTAGATAAACACTTTTAAGGGAACTTTCCATGGAATTGGAATACCACCAACACTGTTTGTTGCTTTGTTCTATCCAAGAGACTATTACTATTGTACAGGGTGTAAACTAAATTGTTACAAAAAATGAAACCACACACTCCCACATAGTCTGTAAAGACATGGCCAAGTATATTTTCATTTAAAAAGCTTTTTGTTTTTATTTTGTTTGTTGTCAAAAATAATCAGAAACTTGTTTGGGAACCTCTGAAATGGATATACAAAATTTCTTTAATTTATCTTATGTCAAATTAAAAAATAAAAATTGTAGTTATGTTACCAGTATTTATGGTTATAAACTACCTTCTGTTTACAGTTTTTGCTTTTCATTCAATGAAAATTTAATTTAATAATGCATTTCCTAAAATGTTGCTTTAGTTTCACATTTCCTAAAAATTAATACTTTTACAAATTAAGTTATGTTATCACCGATGTACTCATCCAAATATTAACCCATTTTCTTTTCTGGAACTATTTTGATTATACCGTATAATTGTTTTTGATTCTTTGATAATCATAACTTGAGGACCTGACTATCATACATGTAAGTATTCTACTCCACAAATCACACGTTACAGCATTCAAATCTAAAGCAGGGTGAAAACACTTCAGCAATTTGTCTAGCAAAATGGAACGCTACAAGTAAATTACTTGGGTTAAACACTTTCCACTCAGCGATACTCTTGGAAAGTACTCTTGTTATTTACATGAAAATAATGAGTCTCCATTCTCTGTAATATAAAAATGAGCTATACATAACCTGAGTTGGCTATAGAAAAAAAGAATTTCTTAAGTTTTGTTACTATTTTTAATAATCCACTTCTTAAATATTTACACTGTGAATTAAGTTAAACTTATAAACAAGTTATTCTATAACAACAATAAAATTTTAATTAAATTAAATAAAACATATAATTAGGCTCTATATTTAATTTTCCATTGTGGATTATCTTGATGCCATTTCTTTATAAATTCTGCGGTGCTCAAAAATGTTTTATTAGGAATTGGAACACGTTCTTTTGGTAATGGTTTATCTCTACCATCATAACAGTCAAGAGCACTTTTATATACACCTTCTTCTAAACTTTTCACCATATAAGGACCTTCCAATTCATATCCTAATTTACGATAATAATTTCTAGTTCCTACACCAGATATTACAGCAATTTTAGTTGATTTATGTTCATTAATTGCTATCCTTTCAGCTTGTTGCATTAAAAAGACACCATAACCTCTGTGCTGGAATTTTATTACATCACGATCATGAACAGGTACTACACTACCATAAACATGAAGCTCCCGGATAATAGAACATGCACCTTGGAGTTCAGGTCTGAATGTTGTATTAGGATTACATTTACGAAGTCTGCAATATTTTTATTAGTTTCTCTACTCGTAACTGAATAATAAAAGATTACCTCAACAAACCAATAAGTATATCTTGCTCAACATCTTCATAACTTAGAAAACTCTCCCAACCTTGATTAGCAACATAATCTCTTCGTACAAATTCTACAGAATTAGGTCTGACTTTTTCGTGTATTTCAGTTATACCAACTTCTCGAGTACGAACATCTCTGCACTTTAAACCTAAATCTTTCATTCTTTGCAAAGCTAGTTCACGTAAATTACCATGTTCAACACCCGAACTACAACAAATAATCTATATAATTTAACAATCACGGTATTTATAGAATTCAACTCACGTTACAAGTGGCATCGGTATATCTCGTTGAACTCGATACACTCTAACCCAAGGAGGAATTAAAGCTAATACATTGGCAATTAGATCGATTAAAACTGATGGAGGATAGCTTTTGTATCGTCCTGTTTTCCACAATTCATATAAACCAGTTCCACGAATTACCAGTGTGGGATATATTTTTAAACCATCGGGACGAAAATCACAGTTTTCAAAAAGTTCCTATTAATAACAAAAGCTTGTTAATAACTACCCTATTTGTATCAAAAATATAAATGGCTATTGATTTAAATTTTCGTAATCCCACACCATCGCAAATAACACAAAAACAGTCAACATTCACTAATTTAATTTAAAGTAGGTATTTTTTACATAATTATTCTTATGTTGATGGCATTGAAAATTAAATCAGCAGCGTTCATTTGTTTTGTTAATGAAATGACAGTGCATTAACCTTGGAAACCACCACGATAAATGATCTTTCAAACATACCAACACAATAATAATTAAAAAATCACAATCATTCAACAAGTTTCATAAGCTAGAAACTACACTTACAACAAACTGATCCACATCTCGCTCCAAGTCAACATTAGGTAAATTGGGCATCATATGAGCTACCACTTTATAACCACAATCTTTTGCTAAACTAAAAGTGTGACATGTTGCCTTTACAGTATGTCCACGATTTGTATCTCTTGCTACATCTTCATAAACAGATTGAATTCCTATTAATGAAAAACATTTAGAAAAAGATTATAAAATGTATATTACGTATTTATACCTATCTCTAATCTGGTACAACCATATTTTAGCATATCAGATAAATGACGCTGTAAACAATAATCGGGTCTAGTTTCTATTGTAATTCCAATACACTTCACATTTGATCTTTCTGAATACTTGACTGCTTCTTCCACTGAATTACTTCTATGCCCAGATAGGGCATCATGTAAATTTCTAATAAAATAATCACGGTAATCTTCTGGTAATGACATAAAAGTACCACCCATGACAATAAATTCAACTTTATCAACATTATGACCTAATTGTTTTAACTAAAATAAAAACTTCCTATAACTATTTCTTCTAAGTGGCATTTCATTATTATCTACCTGTTCTACACGATGCCTTGTTTGAAGATATGGATCATATCTAGCTCTTATAGCTCTCATTGATGTAGGTTCATAACCAGTATAGCTTTGAGTTGAATATTCAAAATCAGAATCAGGTCCTCCGGGACAATAAACACAAATATTGCCAGTCATATTTATATGAGGGCATCGATGTGGTTTACACATTACTGCCACAACTGCAATCTAAAATTGATTTTTTAAATATTTAATAATTCTTCACAAATAAGGACAGATCAAAAAGTAATCAAATTGGCTTTGGAAGGTAAACAAAGTACATAACCTTGCATTCTTATTTTTTTCATACATTGTTATAACTTGTTACTTTCAATAAATTCATAATTTTAAGGTGCTATGGATTATTTTTAAACTGTCAGATTTATGGATATAATTTGTTGTATGGTTTTTGTTTATCCACCATACCTGATTCAAAAACATTGTGGGCAAACCCCACGGACAAGCCCTATGCCAACTTTTAAAATTACATTACATGTAATATTAGCAATTTAAGTAACATATTTTATGAATTTACTAACTGACGAAAAGTATCACATGAATAAAATAGTAAAAAAATTATGCATTTATAGAAATCATTAAATTGATTTCAGTAGACCTTGGAGATTATTTTCATTTAAGTTATGTTATGCAATATTTCACAAGACAATGGCATTCTTTTCTATTCAGTCTGTTTTGCTTTTCCAAAGGCAATTCAGATTCAATTACTTTATAATTTGCAATTAAATAAGAAACCAGAAAAATACTAACACCACTTGCAGTACGTATTGGTTTAGCTAATAATTTTGGCACCAAAGCCTTCTTATAAGATGCTGGTACTGCTGCAATAATATCAACTAAACGAGGTGACGTTTGAAGACCATATTTTGAAGATATACGTGTTTTCAATGAATTTAAGTTCACATCCTGCTTCTCTTTATGAGCTTTGATAAGAAATTGTATAATTTCAGCAATAGTTGCAACCTTCTTCTCTTCTATTGTAAGATGATCATATTCTGAAATACATGAAAAACAAATGAAGGTTAGGAAGAACAACCACATGGTTTAGGGAATATTTTTACAATCTGAGCCTACCTCCTGACTTTTTGTTTTTCCCCATGTTGATTAATTCACATGCGCCACTGTTAGTATAAATATACACTGATCCTTGCAGGCAAATTCAATTATTTTTGGTAAATTTAAAACCGACAAATATAAAAAACCAACACGTTAAAAATAAATGACAATTTCAGCCTTGAGATTAGTTACAGAAATAATCGTAATGAACTGTGGCGCTAGTACTCTCCAAATATTTATGCATTTTTTCGTCAGTGAACAAATGGCGTCTAGGTGGAGGTATACGTAATTTTCGTGCGTATATAATGAATGAAAAGTACATCGGTGATTATAAAAAGTGGAAAATTGTGTAAATTTGATGTACGCGTAGTGACATGCCTCAAGGTAGTCACAACATCCACTTTTTGCAAGTTTTTTGTGCAGAAAAGGTAAAAGAATTCTAAATACCATAACTTTTTGTTAATAACAAACAATGAACGAAGAAGTAGATATAAAAACATCAGAGGAGCGCCCTATATGGCCTCCTCCAGAAAGTGCAAACGTTAATTCAATACCACCACCACCACATATCAACATGACAATGCCGACTACACCACAAGGGGCCCCCATTAACACCAACCCTTTTCCCGAATATGATTTACCTCCAGAACTTACACAGCAGGGCTGGAGAAAGTTTTGGTCAAAACGTGAAAATCGACCTTACTTCTGGAACAAATTAACTGGAGAAAGTTTATGGGAAATGCCTTTAATAAAGCCACAGTTCGATCCTATTACAGACCCGCTTGGTATTTGCCATCCTCCAGGTCCACCTGTTGGAGTGCCTCTAGTAACTAGCCCCCTGCTTGTTGCCAAAAGAAGACCGTCTGAAGAAATTGGTGGGCCCCAAATTAAAAAATTTGTGTTAGCAGGCCCATGGGACTTAGATATTCCAACTAACGTTATAATATTAGAACGACCCCCTTGTAATTATATGCATTCTCATCCTGAAATAGAAGCATATAGATGCAGTTTGCTGGCAAAACTGCGACAATGTTATCAGGAACTTTGTCATTCTAGAGAGTCTATTGATGCACCAAAAGATTCGTTTAATCGATGGTTAATGGAACGAAAGGTTATAGACACAGGTGAAATTTTGATTTTATTCACATATTTACATTTATTAAATGAAAATTGAATTTATTTATTTAAGATTGCGTCCGCTTATAGCAAGAATCAAATTGATAAATTTTTAGGAATTGACCCATTACTACCGAGTAATTGCTATCCAGAAATATCTCTATCTATGTATAAAGAAATCATGAATGATATTCCCATAAAATTAGTTCGCCCTAAGTTTACTGGTGATGCTAGGAAGCAACTTTCTAGATATGCCGAAGCTGCCAAGAAAATTATGGAATCTCGTAATGCTGAAGCTGAAAGTAGAAAAGTTGTAAAATGGAATGTGGATGAAACTTTTCAGTGGCTGCGGCGGACTGTTGGTGCTACGTATGATGATTTTCAAGATAGATTAGCACATTTAAAATCACAGTGTCAACCCCACTTAACGGAAACAGTTAGTATAATTGTTAAACTTACAGGGTGTTGTTTTTTTTATGATATGCTGATTATAAGTTTTTCATTTAAATAAACATGCACAAGTATTTTATTCAATAATTTTTGAAAACAAAAAAATAACTGTGTACAAGCTATATCACTAAAAACTATTCAATGATATCAAAATTAAATAGGCATCCTATTTAAAAGAAAAAATTCATATTATTACGTCACCACGACATGTCAACTAATCTTTGCCACTCCTTCATGGTAAGTTATAAATGTCAAATATGAAAAACAATTTTTTAAGATTATTTTTTTATGGACGTAGTACAATTTGAAATCAATCATTAAAAATTTATTCGAGAACTACATCTCTTTCCAACACCCTGTATATGTACCTATTCAGTTACGATATTAATTTTACATTACATTTTATTTTATATTAACAGGTGAGACCATCAGTAGAAGGAATATGCTCAAAAATTTATAATCTTTCCTCAGAATATGCAAAAAAAGTTAGAGAGAAAACACTCCTAATATTAAAAGACCAAAATATCGAAATGCCTCCACCACTGAACATGTCTAGTACGAGAAAAGTCTGGTGCTATCCAGTTCAATTTCTTCCATTTCCATGCCCAAGATTGCCTGTTGTAGAATATATTCCTGATCGCGACCAAGCTCTACTAAGATTTCAAGGAGATACCCTTGCAATTAATAGTACGCACCTTCAAAAATTGGTAAGATATTTATATTGATACGTAAATGTAATTTCTTAAACATAATGATATTTTTAGGAACATTTGTACAGACATAGTTGTTTTGATGATAGAAAATTCGATTTATTTATAGCAAGAGTATGGGTTATGTTAAAAAGATACGCAACATTTCTTGGTGTAAATCCATCGTTAAATACTTCAAATGCTGACTGTCAAGATACGCAAGCTTCTTTACCTGTAACAGTGTTTGAATGCCTGCAAAAAAATTTTGGAGTTTGTTTTGAATGCTTCGCATCACCACTTAATTGCTATTTTAAGCAATATTGTTCTGCATTTGCAGATTGTGATTCATACTTTGGAAGTAGAGGGTAAGATTCTGCATTGATTCTGTTTGTTTACTACCAGAACTGGGCGCATTACTTATAAAAAAGTAATGCATTACCATTACCAATTATTTCTAATAAATGTAATGTAATTACTTTTAAATTCCATTACTTGCAACAATAATAGTAATGCTATTACCCATAACTCAGTTATAGGTATTGATAAATCAATTAGTACTTTTTACATTTTAAATGTGGTGGGAAATGACGAGAATTTCCATTTGTGATAATGGAAAATTTGCAGTCTTTGGATTGGCAACACTGGTAAGGAATCTTCCTCAGATTTCATACCAAGCATGAGCCCCCTCGGGCCCTCCAAACTTGGATTCTGAAATAGACGTGAAGCTTTGAGTACTCTAAAATTTGTCCAGAGATTCAAAAAAAAACAATAATTACTGATTACTAGATGGCGCTCTGCAGTTTACTGACTCAGAGGCAGTTGATTGTGATACAAAGTACCGACACCAAACAAAAGACGATCGCAAATTAAGCTCAATAACGATTTTCTTTCCGTTAGAGGCGCTGTTGTTCTAGATTAAATTTGACAAGTTTAAATGTCAGTTTATAAGTGTGAGGTTATTAAAACTTAAATTTTAGAAAAATGTAATAAATAATGCATTTTCGGAAACTTAACTTGTATTTTTGATCTGATCATATAAAGTACACGACAGAGTTACCTGGATTAATCCGATTTATTCAGAAATGGTTGTGCGACCACCACTGTTTTACAGCAATTTATAAAAACATAATTGTGAAAGTGATGAAGATGATGACGAGGTAATAGAAAATATAGACTTGCTCATACAAACTTTGCAAAGAATAAAAAATATGTAACAAGGCATTAATAATTACTTTTTTCTAACATTTAAATTTTAATAACCTCAAACTTATAAACTGACATATAAACTTGTCAAATTTAATCTAGAACAACAGCGCCTCTAACGGAAAGAAAATCGTTATTGAGTTCAATTTGTGATTGTCTTTTGTTTGGTGTCAGTACTTGGTATCACAATCAACTGGCTTTGTACCGACTTTTTCATAACCTCAATTGGCATCGTAGTCTAAATACTGGCCGGGTGGTTACCCTAGCCAAAACAAATGTTTGTTAATCTTATTTTCAAGTTGCTCATTTGAGTGTCTATTTAAATTGTTCACCTTTATGACATGTTTTAAACTTTAAAGAAAACATTCTAAAGACCTTTTTTGATTAAGTTACATGTAACATAGAAAGTATTAAAGACAGTTTTATATTGAACTATTAGAGATTCTATTTAGTTTGTTTTAAAAATTAAACTAGCTTAAGATCTTTTCAATATCTGTTTCTGAAAGAGATTAACAGATTAAATAAACAAAATAAAACATCTGGGAATGCAAAGCATAACCACAACGAACCTGTTTTGTGATTTTTTTCAAAATCTTGGCGGCCATTTTGACCATGTTGTCTTTAGTTTTTGATGTAAAATCCAAATCTGAAGTCAAAATTTCAAAATTTGACAAAAAATGCGGACAGACAGACGGACGGACTTCGCAAATTCAGTAACGACTCCTTCGGAGTTCGTTGAAAAGTAGTTTTAGAATGGCAAACAGGTATACTTGTCAAGAGCATCATATTTATGGGACTTTTTAACAAACTATCCAGGTTTCTCCTTTTAAAGAATTAAGGTACTGAGGTACCGTATGGAAATAAAATCTAATCTTCATTATTCTTATTAATATAGAGTTACTTACTTAAGTTGGTGTGACTTGCAGTCTTTTATTACAGCTTCCATGAACAATCACATTTATTTGAAGTTACAATCCAGAATTTTCATTTAAAGGAAGAATTTCCACAGAACACAGAAAAAAAGCCACTCCAATAACAAAAAAGCGCCATGAAATATGCCAAAATATTGTAGCAAAACAGTTTTTTTATTTTGTATTCGGGAAAGGGATATTAAGGGTTGGCCAAATTAAAAACACAGAATTTTAATGTAAAAACATTTTACTCCTACTCCAATGCTTCAGTGCCACCATCTTCAGGGATCTAACTTTCTAATATTTAAGACTAGGAACAAAAAACATCATGATGATATATCACAGTGTAGCAACACTCTGCTACCGCAGTTAAATTGCTTATAAATACCAGAGGCCATTGGCCTTGTTCTAACTTTAGTTATGCTTTTGCAATACCTGAACTCATCACATAATTTGCATTTTGTTAGTACTGTGTTAGCTTTATTTGGAACAGGTAAGAAGTAAAGAGTGCACACGATAAAATCTGGTCGATGATTTTATTCTATATTTATTTAGCTTTAAATCAAACAACTGTATATGTTTCTATATAATTATAAATCTCAATGTAACAGTTTTACAAAAAAAAATTACTTAATTTCATGTGCATTAATAACATGTTGCACTCTAGATTTAATGCCTCCTATCATCCTTCGAAGAACTGAATCTGACACTGCTGCACTTGCTTTTTTGTAGCTGGCTGTGAATTTTTTTGTCCTTTTAATTTTGTGTTTTTTAAATTCCGCTTCACCATTGCCCAATATTTTTCTATTGATCGAAGTTCCTGGCAGTTAGGTGGATTACTTTCCTTGGTTACCACAGTTGTCTTGTTGTCAAAGTACCATTTTTTTGCCAGTTTACAATAGTGACAGGTTGCTAGGTCTGGCCAGAAAACTAGATAACCCCTATGATGACAAATGAACAGCAGTAAACGTTTTTGTAAACATTTCTTGATGTAAATATCTTGGTTGATACTTCCCGTTGCTAAGTAAAATGTACTTTTAAAACCACATGTACGTATGGCCTGCCAAATCATGTATTTCTTAGGAAATTTTGACAGTTTCCCCTTTTTAAATTTATCACTGACAGCTTCTCAGGATTTTGCAACATAGTAATCGTTTCCAGGTAATTGTCGGAAATCAGCTTTTATGTACGTTTCGTCGTCCATAATTAAACATTGATTTTTGGTCAAGTATTGGACAATATTTTTGTGCTGTTTGTAATTCTGATTGTAAATGTTCACAATTTGTTTTCGAACTTCTAGTTCTTTTGATGGCATTTTATTCTAAAGTATACAAGGTGGCTGAAAAATCGTTCACCAGCCTATAACTATTTTATTTTTAAAGATATGAAAAAAATTCAAAGGTGAAGGTTGTTTGATGTAATAAGAGGCATAATATCATGCATTGAAAGAAAACTCAACGCCTACTGTTTTCGCGTAACATCAACTAACTTTAATTGTTTAAATGGAACATACTTAACGATTTTCTTGAGGTCTCGGCTTGCAAGATCTCCCAATTTATCAATTCTGGATTACTTCTTATGGGGCTTTTTAAAAGATCAAGTTCATGTAACTCCATC
>VTPC01001352.1:42925-82125 GCA_011009095.1 Ignelater luminosus
CTTCCTCTTCTTGGGTATCCTTTGTTCACCTTTATAGCACTCAGTCTTGTCTTCTCACAATTTTGCACTTTGTATCTCATCCAATAATTGTTCACCACAGTGAAATTGGGAACGCACACCAAGTCACTACTCATTTGCTTCCTTCCTCATTTTTCCATTTACTGTACTGATTCTTCATTTCCATTTGGTCTCTCTTTGTCAATGTTTTCTTTTTTTTGTTTTAGTCAATTAATGATAAATAAAAGTCCATTTATTTGGTGTACCTTATTTTATTTTATTTTTGATGTACTTTTCTTGTGATAACATGTCACATTGCACATAAACTGCAATAAACATAACAGAAACCATAAATATAACAAATCTTAAGAACCATTCACATAAAAATCTTAATAACCATACACATAAACATCTTAACAACCATATAAATAACGAATATTAATTACCATTTACAAAAATAATCTTAATGGTCCATATACATTTCTTTTTTATTATTACTTTTTTCATTTTTTAAAAGAAAAGACTTATTTCACAATTCTCTATTTTTCATTTTTTTATATCTATCAACAACCACACCCAGATACCCCTTTTTTTCAATTTTTCTTTTCCACAAACTTCCCTTTTTTCCTTTTCTTTTTTTATTATCTAGCCGCCCACTCAATACAACCTACTTTTCGTTATCTATTCCTAATCACAAAACCTACTGTACATGCACTTAATCATATTATATTCTTTGAATGATTAACCCTTTTTTTTTTATTTTAAGCCATATAGTTTTGAATATCATCACAATATGTTGTCAAAGTTGTTTAATGTATTGAACGGTCAGTTATTGGGTACATTCAGGGATGCTCAACAAAATATGACCTAAAGAGGAATGTGTCAAATACAATAAAATATTAAGTGAGACTTGAATATAAAGTAATGCAAACTAGTATTTTCTGTCTAGAAGATCCTGAGACTAAGACGTATATTGATTTTCTATTATCAAAATACACATTTAAATGTTACATTCATCTTCCAGCGTTCATTTCGAACCAATGACATCACTATCAGTTTTTCTAAATGAGAATCCCTTGATTTTTGAGCAAAAACTAAAAAACAATTTTTGAAATGTATTTCATTATTGTTGTTCATTTCTTTACTTTTTGTTTTAATTAAGAGCAATAGTAACCTTCATCCAGACATTTAGTTCCAACAGAATGGAGCACTGTCACAGTTTGGTATTACAGTAAGGCAATTTTTAAATGACGTGTTTCCTGGAAACAAAGAAGCTTAAGAGTACATAATTGGGAAGATAAATTAGTAACAGATAGTAGTCCATTGTGGAAAAAACTATAGCAAGAGGCAAGAGTAGAAAACTATATGGGAAAGGCCTTTGCTTAAGATTCAGATTTGTAGCCTGTTATTATTATTTATTTCTATTTAAGAATTGTATTTGTAGTTGTCATACAAATACTACATTATTTAATTGAAATGGGTAGTCTAGTCAAATTGCTACCCTTTAACCATTTGTTTGTATACACAAACTTTGAATTGTTTGCTCAATTATTTCAGGCTGTATATGTATTATTTCCTGACAAATCTGAATCTTTAAGTCTTCTAAATTGCCAGGTCTATCCACATATACCATAATCAGTGCTTCATTTTGTTAGAATCTAATGTTTGACTGAAGGTTGTTGGTGCTCTTAATTAAAACTGTTACAACTAAACATCCAAGTGGCCTTGGTTAATTGGCTAAACTAATAAAAACAAAAGACTGATGAATGTAAAATATCCTACAGGAAAATAGAGTAAATAGTTTTTAACACATGGTAAGAACATGAGATCTCAGGGTCCCTCGCCTCCTTTAATATTTGACATATAAGTCTCAAATACAATTCTCGTGATATTCAAAAAAAAGGAAAATTCCCTCAACTTTGCAAGTTGTCTACAAGACAAGTGGTATGAACGGGACGCTGTGGTTTTCTTGCCAGACCTATAGAAATGCTACTTTCTAAATCACGTGTACATCATTTTATAATTAGTCTTCTTCCATTATTGGCAGAGATGAAAGAACAGATGATCATCATGAATGATGCAGACACAGTATAGGTATAATGCAGATAATCTTAAAAGCACCAGTAGTGTAAATATATGTTTCTGAAAGAAATCTGCATTCTCCTCTTTTACCTCTGTCAATGACAAGATTGGAAACTGTAAAGATTTGTATGATATGGGTAATGTATTAGTAACATACACTTTATAACCACAAGTGTATAAAAAGTAGAATAAAAATCTTGTATTTTTTAACATAATTATTTAAAGAAAACAGCAAACGTTAACATCAAACAAGTTTGTAAGATTTTGGTAAATTTTGGATTTGCTCAGAATCGATGCATTTTGCATACTTTCTTTTGCTAAATAAAATGCTTAGGGACATGGAGTATTCATACCAGCCTGGAAATGTTTTTTTGACCGGGCCTTGGGGCATCCCCATAAAAAACGGTATAGGGCATTTTCTAGAATATAAATAATTAAAATGAATTTTCGTTTGATAGTAGATTATCTGTTATTTGTTATACACAAAGGATTGATTGTAGATGTGATACTCAGCCTGCTGATCAGAGACATAATTTTCTCTATGCCAGAGACCACAGATCAACGGAAAATTTCCCGGTAAACGATCAAAAACAAAGCTTGTTATCTCTGTTTAGCAGCTATAATTTACAGTTACTATTCGAGTTTAGTGTCGTTACAGGAAATGGGGTTTTAAGGACCGTCGCAGATGTAAAACCGTGATAAGCACATAGTAGTACAGCTACAGCACACTAGATGTCACGTTTACGCAAAAATTTAATCGCAGTGCATTCAAACAAAATAGAGATTTCAATGAAAGATCAATTTCAAAACGTTTTGTTATCAGCTTGTTCTTATTTATTCGTGTTTATTTTTATACGTATATAAACAATAACATTTTGCATTATTAATTAAAAAAATATATCTATTTAATCTATTCATTCACATTTTGCGTTTTTATTGTAGTGATAGCAAGCTAACCAAAATATGATAATTGCGCCATTTTATCTATGTGCGTGCGTGATAAAAATCAATATCCGTAGCTCAACAATAATAAACAGGGTTTCTTTTGTTTTGATGTAGTTCTGAATGTTTTGTTTTATAATAGATATTTGGAAATTCATTTCATTTTTAATTCCTTTCTATAGTTGTTATTAGATGTGTTTTGGGATTTTCAATCACATATTTTATTTTGAACTTGAAGAAGTATGATAATTTAAAAGTACATTTTCTGAAACACCAGACATAATAAAAGACTAAAACGGTTACCTAATTGCTAATTGTAATTGTTTTATTATGCAAGTGTAACAGGATTCAAAGCGGAATTTATAATAGCTTTATGCAGTCTACTGTATTTTTTCCTCCAGCAAGTAACCATGTCAGCATCATTCATATGTAGATGTCTTATTGCATTCTCTGCTTCGTCTTCCAACATACCACCCTTACATAGTAAAGTGTAGGGTCTAACATGCAGTCATGGGAGACGATGTCCCCTTTGAAATAAATATGTAGAAGCCAAACCATCACAAGACGAACTTGTTTCTTTTTGTGTAATTCTTTAATTAACACTGCCAGCTTTCAAATAAAATATAATGTATCTACTCTCAATTTCTCTTTCAGCAGAAAAAAAACAAGACAATAACAGTTAAACCCCAACCTGTTGCAAGTAAATCTAACTTAATGAAAAACAACATAAAATTGTAGCACGGACCTCCTGGGTTGCTTTCTGTTCGCTATTTAACCACTGGAAATGTCCAGCAAGGATATACACGTGTCGCGAGGTCCTCGACCCATCGACCTACAAAAGGTGTAACAGCGCAGAGTACGCACTTCAAAGTGCACCCAGGGTACGCGCATTACACACGCTCCTTCCACTCACAACCAAAATTTCATTGTCACCTTTATATTAAAACAAAACATCTTTTCATTTTATAAAAATAATAATATCGAAAAAACAAGAAAATGAAAGATAATTTAGGAAAGTTTTACAACAAATATTAAAAGAACAAATATTTGTAGTGTGTTGTAACAAGTGATTATTATTGAATCGGTCGCTTAATTTAAATTAAAAAACTATTTTTTTTATTATTGTAATGAGTTCATCTTTATAGCAGTCGATAGCAGGAGTTCGTTCGTTTTTTTCTCGAGCATCTTAAATATTTGATAAATACTTTGAAAACAAACACTTAAAAAGATATTTTTTGTAAAATGCATTGACCCCAAGTATACATTGCATGGCGATCGTAACCAAAATAAATGGAGCCACAAGCTAGCATAAGTTATGGGCCACTGTCGGGATTTCGAAACAGGTTCAAAGACCTTTATATCATTATTTTAAGTTGTTGGCATCACGTTTGTTCAAACATCGTGTGATGTATTGATTTGATTTTGCTACCTGGTCGCTGGACAGAACGCTGAATTGTAAATCTAATAAATGTCAACTTTTTAAAAACGCAACATGACCGAAAAATGCCAAAAATAATGTAGAGTGTAGACAGTAGATAATAAACAGGTATACTATACTATATAAAATTTGAAATTTCTTCTAAAAAAACTAAATAATTTTAAAGTGATGGTTAATATGTAATAACAAATAAACTTTTTTTTATTCCTCACATGATTATTTCTACGAAGTTTTTTTTGGATTTTCCTACAGGAATTGTGAAATCTAACCTTTCTTCAATAAAATGTTTGTTTAAAAAGAAGTCATTTTAAATTCAATTTCAGTAGTAGGATAGATACACATTTTTGTAAAAAAATTTAAAACAAAAAGCTCCAATTTAAAAACAGATGAATTAATTTTCGTTTATTGTCTTTTCATCTTCTAATGTTTTTTTCCAAATATGTACATTGACCATTTCCCTTTCCGGTTGAAGGTATTGTCTGCAACTTACCTAGTGTTTTTTAATCTCTAACTGAATTTTTATTTCTTTTCACTGAATCCTTGATTATAGGTTCTGTTTATTTAAGTATTCTGAATGCAGGGCATCTTTAGTTTCATGTAAGCCTTTTCTGTCCTTTATTTGATAGTACGTCACTAAACCCAATAGCTTAATAATTAATAGCGCTTTTGATCGACTACCCTGGGATTCTTTTGGAGTGCATTGAGAGCAAAATTCGTGTTCGGTTGGTTCTAATATATTAACCTGACTCATATTAGCATTGAAGAATTCTAAGAAAGGGCGTTATCAAGTGCTTTGTGTTGATCTGACTGGCAAGGTAGATCGATTACTATAGATCTCGTAAACATTACGTTCAACAATGTACGTATTTAAGTGTGATCGCTCTATACAGCGGTATGCACGGTCATTCGAGTATACGGTTGCCTGATATCCTGAAATCAGGTACCGTCAAGTAGTTAAGAATCCCAGAATTACAGCATATTTACCATTCGGTAACGCGACATCAAATTTATCAACGGGCTACGTATGAGGCGGTATACTCTAAAGACTTTGAGCAGTACGAACAGTCCAAGAACAAGTAGTGACATCATTAATCGAAAACACTATAAATAAAAATAGTAATAGGTAATAGTATTCTGGATCACGTGGTTCTCATGCGATGTGAAAACTCATATAACACGACACAAGTGGCTACGACAATTCGCGCAAAATGTAAAATGTAAAGACTAAGCATTTCTACACTCCCGAAAAGAGCATTTTTTGTTTTGGACATATTATCGGAGCAACCATGGCCGGTGAGTAACCCTGCTGTAGTCTTTAGCTTTCTGCTTCTTGCTCCTCAGCTCTTTTCGTCGACGAACTATCAATGAATAGCTTTCTGTATCTCTTTCTGAAATAATCAGCCCAGATCTGACTACTGTTCTTTGATCCATGTATGTATAGCTTTTCTGAGAAAACACTTAAGTTTTTTTTCGATACTAATTTTGCTAAACTTTTACCATAGTTTATACCTTACAGAATCAGTTGGATCACTCAGAGCGGTTCTTTCGATCTTTCATGTTCCTGGTTTTCGGTCTGCGCACGCTAAACTGTAGACCGCGCGCTTGTAGGGGACGTTATACCAGGTGTAGAGTTTCAAACCCGTACATAGGACAATTTTATTATTAATTTATTTTGCTAATTCTGAGCATTTTTTGGTTAATTTATTAGTGCCAGAATGAGAGGGAATTTTTACCCTATCGATTGATACTATTACCTCCCCTGTAGGTTCATTTGGGGAACAGGAATTACAAATATCTGGGAATGCAAAGCATAAACCCAACGAACTTTTTTCAGGCTTCGGCAGCCATTTTGACCATGTTTCAAATATCAAAAAACTAAAACTACAAGTTCCTTATTTTTTGGTGTAGAATACGATTCTAAAGTAAAAAAAATTTTTGAAAATTTTCCAATTTTCGGCCGCCGTTTCGTTACTTTTTTCAAACTTCGGCAGCCATTTTGACCATGTTTCCGAGGTGATTATCAAAAAACTAAAAGTACACGTTTGTCTTATTTTTTGATGTAAAATACGATTCTAAATTAAAAAAAAATTTTGAAAATTTTCCAATTTTCGGCCATCATTTTGACCATGTTCCCGAAGAGTTATCAAAAAACGAAGATACCACGTGTCTTTAGTTTTTGATGTAGAATCCAAATCTGAAGTCAAAATTTCGGAATTTGACAAAAAATGCGGACATACATACAGACAGACAGACAGACTTCGCAAATTCAGTAACGACTCCTTCGGAGTTCGTTGAAAATCTGAATTCCTAAGCATTGTCCTATGTACGGGTTTAAAACTCCACACCCGGTATATGCAATTGATATTCAAATTTCACGACTAATGTAACTTATCAACATTGAACAATTTCACTAATTCACGTACAGAATATGCAAGTTGATTTCACTCAAATAATGCAAGCTTTTATGAGATTATTTCTTTGAAGGTTAAGGTTACGTTATGCGCACGTGTTTTGCATATTTTTTACCTCTCTACTTCTGGACAGAAAATAGTAGTCTGCGCATAGACCGCGAGTTTCTTGAAGCGGAAGACAAAAGGTAGGGAACCCTGAGTGTTACTTGACTGTCTGTGTATTTGTAAATTCGTTTGTGTACACAGTTTATTTTTTGGTTTTTGTTTATGCACCTTAGTATTGCATTCTATTTCTGTCTGAAAAACTGTGGCATATTTACCTAAAAGAAACCAAAGTTCCACCTACGGTTTAATACCATAAATCCCTGCTCTCGTGCAGTTCAAAGACTTTGATCTATCTGTAGGCCAGATCAGTCTATCAGCTTGTTCAGTATCCAGATTCTCTATCAGTAGTTACTGGAAGTTTTTGTACAGTTTTGCTACTGGGAGTACCATAGTCTGATTTTAAGTCAGAGACAGGGCTGCCTCTCATTTTCCAGATTGAGTAGTGTCTTGAATCTATGGTTCTCAGACTGTCTGCATTCTGCGGTTTGTACAAGGATCTCCTTGCTTCTCCTTGTATAACAAAGATTCAACAAGACCTGAAGGAGTCGTCTTTATGGTTCCTGTTTTTTCCAAACAAACCAATTTCTGAGCCTTGAATGGTTTGATTTTGGTGTTTGTTTGCAGCGTTTCAAGCTTTACATTAAGGCTGTGTATATTATCGCTCGGAGGTCTTTAAGCGCGGTTTGATCTCCCCTGCTTCTGATATTGCTGATGACTGGCAGTTTCTGTACCGTTCAGGACCCGTCTGCCATGTTTTGCGCTTTGCTGATCTTCTTCTGAGTCCCCAACATTTTTCTGGTCTGTTAAGGCACTTTCTTATTTGACTCCATCGGAGCAGATTGAGATCGATCTCTGCTCCAGAACGTCTACGACCGGTTTTATAGTGTCCATGGATACTACTGTAAAGGTAAAAATCTATTATTTTCTGCACTCATAAGGTGCAACGAGTGTGGAGCAAATAAAAATCAGCAGAGTCTTCATTACCAGTGTAAAGTTTAATACTTAGAGAAGTCTCTGGGTATCTCTGAGGCTCTGTTAAAGACACTCTCAATGTCGTGCCATACACCTCTTGAGTACAGAATGCCTAGCACCTTAAGATTAAGGAAGTGTTTATCGACCCTCTAGTCTAGATCCACCATGTTCTGTTTAAACTGCGCCACTGTCTGAAAAATGTAATCATAGATTGAATATTGCCAACCGTAACTGACAGTATCCGACAGTCATGAAAGCTACAGAAAGTGCACGACAATGATACTGATTTTTGTTTTATATCTGTCTGTAAACTCTAATGGTGATGGATACGTATTTATTGTCAGGATACTATTGATTCTACTTCTTGTGTAACCTATAAAATGAGGTTAGAATCTTATTAATATAATAACAAGCATATTGAGATGTTATATAACATTGTCATCGTTGATTTTTGCTAATGCGACTGTTTTCAGTCACAAAGAAGTTAATTAACTGACGTTGATGTACGTAGGTACCGAAAACATCTTTTTCTATTTCGATGCTTTAAGAGCCTTATTGACGATCGTTTTCAACTGTTTTTGATTCTTTAATGAGGCTTCTTAACGCACTGATTTGTGGGTTGGTATTATTACATTTTTTTCCTTGACAATTATTACTATAACCTTAAACATAACGATTTATGTCAATGTCAGTTACTATTACCTAGGTAACAGAGTCTTACCATGATTACACAAGGTGTTCAAAAATTCTTAAATATTATTTTGACATTCTTTTCAAAAATAATGGACTTAAATTCCTCAATAGAAAAAAATAGTATAAAAAAACTTGTGTTATGAGGAATACGAAACGCGAAACGGCGAGTTTTTCAAACATGAACTCATGCGACAATAAAGGGCCTTATAAAACAAGTTTTTTTAAATATACTATTATAACTTAAAGCTCTATTTATTATTATTCATTTGGTCGTAAATTGGCATGTACTGTTTTAATAATTCTACAGAAAAAACATATTATTTACTTACTAATTAATTATAAAACGAAAACCTGCGGGGTAATGATATGAACAAAAACATAAATTCAATAAGTTTGATATTTTATCTCAATTAAGCGTATTAATAAAATAACACTTTTTGTGTTGGTGAAAAGATAACACAGCAAAATCCAAAAACAAATTAAATCTTTATTAAATTACGTTTTGTTAAAACAGAAAACAAAAAAATATTTTCCCCTCTCCCTAAATGTCATTAATTTCAAGGAAAGGAAAAATAATTGTTAATATATTTCTGAAAATGTCATATATGGATAATTTATCTTTTTCCCTTCATCCTTTCTTTTTTTATTTTTTGCAGCTCGTATTCTTATAAATATCCCCTCTTGCAGAAATGCTCATTAATTTTATGGGGTGTTGTTTTTCTCTTATTTCTGCGACACTCACAATGATAAAAAATGCTCTTTTAGTTTAGAATAATTTTTCTAGGTACTTACTAGATACACTATTTATAAAGGTAAATTAATTTTTCTTTTAAATTCTCATCAAGTTTGTAGTTGGTGTTGATTGTTTTAAAAGATTTAAATCCGTAGCTGATGTCGAGGACAGCAAAACAATCACTTGAAAAAATCCGAGTCGGCCCCATATGTTTACGTTGCATCGCGATTTGCAATTTCTTTGTGTTGCAGTATCAAGAAAGCTGCAGCAGTAATAATTTCTTTGACTTTCTCCCTCATGGTGTCTCCCTTCGTAAGCGAACCCTCCTAATGTCTTTTACTTCTAATATTTGGGGGTATCGATCAGTAAGAACCCTCTCCTGATGTGGAGGTCAATGAACTTGCACGTGTATCCCACGGCCACGTGCCGAACCCGGCCATAGCTGCAATGCTTACCCTAGTTTCTAGCAATGAACGGGGATCAGGAGCCCAACGCGAGTGCTCTTCGCGCTTCATGTTGTCCCAAGTATCATCCAGTATAAACACTACATACACATAAGTACACACAAGAGACATCTAATTAAGAATTTATTACTTGACGCTGAAATTTTACTATGTATTTTACTCGCGCAGCTTTCCCATTCATTCAGCATTCACAGTGCGTTTCACGGCAAATATTCTTTTCGAAAATCTCGAATTCGTAAATTGATTAAATCACATCAAATAGAATTATTCTGGTAGCAATCCATGTATAAAATGTGATTTAAGAAGATCATTGATCAGGAAATATTTCACGGGTAGTTTTAAACAAAATATAGTAAAATACGTATTAACGTGTAAGGGGTGTTTACAAAAGCATATGTAATCGGAAGACCTATCCCAAATTTACGTTGTAGTACACAAAGGGGACAAACGAGTTCTAAAATTATGTGACCCAATTTTCCTTTAAACTGCTATTTTTACATAATTTGAACACAATATTGTAGTCATGAGACTAGACCAAAAAGTGTGTATTAGGAAAGTGAAAGGAATAAAGCTTCTTTCTATACAGATATCAATTAGAACAATTTAATGAAATTGTTTGCAGAAGAAGAAAACGAGAAGCAGAATTTCTATGAGGAAAAATAAGAAAAACAAACACCAATCATTCAAAACAATTCTATCACTCGAAAGAATATTTGAAATGACAACTTCCGTCCGTGTTATTGGAAACTAATAAGACTTGAGAGGTATTAGCAAGAGACATAAATCTCCAATAAATTGTGTTTGATAATGGGGCGGTTCTACTTTGATTTATTCAACAAATGATAGATACGCGCGTACCGTCATTATACATAAACCCAAAAATATCTTTTTTTTAGTACCTATTCAAGGGGATCACAACACAAAAATCGTAATTCATTTTTTAACATATTTTTGTAGGCCATTGAATTGGAATTCGAATGGTGTAAGTCCCGTTTTGATACTCGGAATACTTATGTAAATATTGCTGTTTAAAGATTTGAGTGTGACGTCAAAGCGCAAGACGGTTGTGTTGTGTCTATCTGCAGCATTGTATCAGGAACCGATTTATTGCACTCTTAGATCAAATTACAGGTTGCGACAAATACATGTCAATTCCGTTATATCATGTGAATTCTTTCAGTAAGCATTTAAGACTGTTACCTATATATATAAGGATGAAATATTCATATTTTAAATCTTCAATTTTAACCAATAAACCTTTATAAATTTCAATCTAGTGGCCAAATTAATATTAGCTTGTTTATTTTTAGAATAATATTTATTTGTGTTTTATTTTAAAATGAATTCAAACCTTATCAGTTTGAATCTGTTCGTGAGAATTTTGAAGAAGCAAGTGATAGTAATTCTAATAAATAACGAATATTAAGCACCACATCAAGAACAAGACAGATTAAGTGGTGTAAATGCAGGAATTGTAGATGTTGACTGATGAGGAAACCATGTGTTATGTTGAAAGAAGTCAGTGGAAAAAGTTAAAATTGAGGATTTTTGTTGTTACCGAGTGCTCCCAAATTTCAAAACTAATCTTACTCGTAAGTAAAGACCTATGCAGTAGGCTAGACATGTAAGCTTGCTTTAAAAACAAAAATCCGTTTTAAGAAAGAATTGCTAACTGCAGAAAATGTTTTAAACAAAACTTGGCGCTATGTAGTACCAATATAAACAATTCACTGCGTGATAAATTCATGGACATTTTACAGCATTCTGACCACATAGCAAATCGTTTTGGGGAATGATTCCTGTTTGGAAATTTATAAAAAATATTCCCCTTTCTCAATTGTTTTTATTCTTTGAACTATTTCTACAACTGTACAACTACAAGCAGGTGCTTTTAAATTAAGTTTAAAAGGTAATATTAAAACTGCTTGTAAAAGACACCAGCAAATGTGAACGTAATGCGCAATGCGTTTTGACGTCACACACATTTCAATTATTGCTCATAACTTCCTTATCGTATCAAATAAACTTTCGAGAAATTACACACAAATATAAATAACTGAAAACTTCAATTTGAGACAAACTTGTTTTTTGTGTTGTGATCCCCTATAACAGTTATTAGCAAAAAAGTTGTTTTATAATGTTCTCGTGATTGCAATTAAGATTATGATGACTAACAAATATGTTGGTTCCAAGTTTAAGAAGGTCTAAACTTTATTTTAATGTTCAAAATTACAAAAATAAATTCTCATTCAAAATTAAATTACAAATTTCACTTTGCAAATTACAACTACAGAATAATAACAACGGATATGCAGTAACAGTGAGAGTAGTCTTCATCTCCATCAAAGCAGAGAAATAGGACTACACGCCTGTTTCAAATCCGCTGGTCTAACACCTTTTTTCTTTAGACCTTTTGGATTATTGATAAATATCTGTTGAAAAAAGGTTTTGTTAAATATCCTTTTCACAAGAGTCAGCTACTGTCTGTGACTTAGAGTCTCCCCCCCCTCGTTCTGAAAATTAAAATGTACAACAAAAATCACAATTCGACTAAAGTACCATCAAGTACGGAGGTACCAGAAACAAATATTTATCTGTACGTATGATATTTGTGTCTTACAACTTAAAAACTAAAAATTCCCTTCAAAATATAACAAACTCAAAATAAATATGTGACAGGCGTTAGTAGATGGCTCTTGGGATCTTAGATCATGGAAGAAGGCGACAGACTGATACCTCACATACCTGCCGTTTCCTAAACATCATTTGAAAAAGTATCTGTACAAGCATCCTGTCAGTCAACTCTTCTAAGATTGAGATGATTTTCTGCATCTTTTTGCAGACCCTGGTAATATAACCGGTGAGTGAAAAAATAACTATCTTTGTTTAACCGAAAAAAAAATCTTTTTGCTGCAAAAAGAGCATTTCTCTTGGGCAGGGATATATTTCGAAAGCTAGGGTAAGCAAGAAAGCACACTGTCTTGGGAAAATATATAACGGACATCAAGGCAAAGGTCTACACGATATTAAAAGCAATACGTTCGCCCAAAGCAAGAAGTACTCTTGTTTGGAAGTATAAAGATGTTTTAGATAGGCTCGCACTGACAACTTGATAGACGCAACGCCATCTGTTTGGGACTGAAATCCTTTCTACGAATCTTACGGTACATAGATCGTACAGCGAGATTTAATTTCCAACTAACCTGAATTACTTATTGGAAAAACGTTGATATTTTAAGTTTTGTGTAACAAGAATAGGGCAGAATCTGGCAGTCCTTTTAACGAGTAAATTCTCTTTATTACTAGTATCAAGTTTAAGAAAAATCATGAAGTTGAAAAGGATGTAAGCTTATTTTATATTAAGAAAATAAAATTGAATGATTAGAACGCAGAGAAATGCAAAAACTAAAACAGACAGAAGATATAGTTCCGCAATTTTCTTTGTCTTTACAGAAACAGAAAATCAATAACATTAGGAAGACTCATCTGTAAGTTTCTAAGTACAATCCACAATTTTAAAATTTACAAAAAACGTCCAAATAAGACAACTGAGACTGCTTACCACACCAACTGCCATAAGCGCCGAATGCCCTTTCGGCGGACCTGTCTAACCCAGCCCTTCAGAAATGTATTTTAATGATTAAAAATAAGGGTACCTTTGTATCATGTAGAGTTGAATTGCGAGAACATTGTGATCATTTAGAAACGGTCTTTGATAAAAACCGTTACAAACTAATGCATGTAATCAGTTCATACTGTGACCTATCACTCTTGCCCTTACGAAACATAAAAAGTATGATCTATGGCCAACATGCGCAATAGTAAGAGATCGTTTGCAAGGCCTTTTTTCCCAATAGACCCAGTAGGCCCTAGTCTAGGATCCGCTATAAAGGGGCAGCATACCCGCATAACGCTGAACGATCTGGTTGGCACTTGTCACTTGCTTCTCTGTCAAAATAAATAGAGTGAAGAAGCAGTGTAATAGAACAAACATACGTATGTGCATCAAGCTCGAGCTGTTGTTTTTTTTGTAACTCTGTAAATATAATGAAAACTTGATATCTTTTTAACAAAACAAACTAATCGGTATTAAACGTTTATGCAAAATTTTTGATCGTGCAACAGCAGCAGATGCAGCCGCAGGTAAGACAATTTCCAAAAACAAAAAGAAAACACTTCCAACCTAACAAAATGAAAGCATGGCCTATTACGACCCAGAAACATCGTAAACGGAGTATATATAAGTTTATGAATTAAATACCGTCGTCGTCGTTCGTTGTACACATAATTATTCTGATTTTATTTATTAACCCACGACAGCGCGCTCGGCATGCTTCCCAGCGTCAATTATTAGCTGACGGCTTATGAGACAACCACGATAATGCTTCGGACTTCCAACAAGACGTGGAAGGGTTCCCCTAGAACTCCCAACTAGGCATGGGAGTCCCCAGATTTCCTCTTAAATTAATTATTAATATTTGATACCGTGCGATGCCTCCAAAGATCACGATACCCAAGGCTCATGTTTCAGGTGCTTTGCCAAAAAATGGCCAATAACCTTTTTGCCTGACTTAGCAAAAGAAAAACTTCAACCGTATAGTTCTTAAAGGTAAATGTAGAAATCCAATGCTCTATATGCAAATATACTTAAGTTACAAATACAAATACAGAACATCATAAATTAAAAGTGAAACAGTCTAGAATAAGCCTTTTTTTCTTTAAAATTGCATTTTTTATTTATTTACCGTGCTTTGATATCCGTGGCTTGAAAGTATTCCTGTTTTTCTGTCTAAAAAAATGTGCAGACGTATGTTTGTTCCATTATGATTATGACTTAAAATTAGCTGCTTCTTCACTCTATTCCGAAACAATATACGGAGGCAATCAAAGTGTAAATCATAACCGAATAACTATGTCGTGACAAAATAGTGCACAAAAATATAGGAAAACTGAGTTTGTCGTAACGGACGATCGCCAAAGTGTTGGGATATACCACTTCGATTTTCATGACATTACTCGGAAGTTCAAAGAACATTTGAGCACTGAGAGAGCATCGGAGTCGGACAGTAGAAGTAAACCGGTTGATCAAAAGCTAGTTGGAAAAATCAAGACACAGTTTACCTCAAATTGCAACATTTCCATCCAAGAGATTAAATGACATCCATTCACTGATCCAGAAGATCTAGAAACAATTGGAATTTCAAACCTAAAAACTCAAATAAAATAAAGAAGTTACAATTTTGTTTATAAATCGTAATTTATTTTATTATGGAACCGCACAAGATAAACATATTCTCTGATATTATAAAATCAAGTTGGCCCCTTTGCAAGATGCTGGAGAAAATCAGCTGACGAAGGCCCAGACAGAAAAACTGTACGACGACTTGATCGCAAATTTTGACGGCTTCTTTATGTCATTGCCGACTTTTCGCAATTCTTGGTATATAATTTTTCACTGCAAAGAATCTGACGGTAATTCCGATGGAGAGAAGGTAGAAATAAGTCACCAAACGGGAAATACCTTGCTACTACTACTACTACTAAAGACACGTTAAACAGAAATATTTACAAAGAGGAGTGCATGGAAGCACGAATTCAACTGTTTGTGAAATTCCACGAAAGAATGGTTTTGTTTTTACCTACTTTGTCCCGAAGAAAATCAAACCCCCCCAACTGCCCTGAGCTGAAGCCTATAGAAAAATATTGGACGATCATGAAGGAACTTTTGCACAATTTAAGAAAAAATTAAGGAAAGTAACCGATGAAGTCAATGAAACTAATATGCGGCGTTTCATATACGTAGATGTAAATTGAAGGCATTGCTAGTCTTCTTCACGTATTACACCAGCGCTAGTAGAGATGTTTCAACAAACTCTGGTAGTATCAAATATAATTTAACAACTAGATCTGTGATGTATTTCTTAACTGAAGAACCTTACACACTCCTACGTTCACTTATTCTAGTAATTGAATAAAACAGGAAATTATTTATACTAACTAAGGGCAAAAGTATCTTCATTCCTTCTTTATCAATAAATCAGTGCATCTCGTTGTCCCACAAAGCCTATTCGTTTTTATTACCAAGACCATAACATCGAAATTGTTTTTGATATATGTAAGCATAAAATGGTATTGTGTTATTTACATTTCCAAAGTCAATTTTACGGCTAACACAATTTCTTTTAATATCCATAAGATTAAGCTCTGTAAAGAAATGTTTCAATCTTCTTATTTTTTATTTATCCATAATGGTTTTTAGCTCTTTTGAACAAAATTTAATTAACCTCCTCTAACTTAACTGCTTAAGACTATAAAATACAAGGTTCAGAAGGCACTATCTGCAAGTAATATTTTCAACAAAATTTGCTGTAGTTAAAAAAATAATATGGAGCAGGTATACCGAAAAAAAGCAATTTTCACTTGCCCATGAATTTTTTAAAAAACAATTTTCATTCGGTTGTCTTGCACCTGTTTTGTATCTACTTTACTAGTAACTAGAATACCGTCGGAATGAAATGAAAAAAAGGATGATATACTACATACATAAAATTTCGACATCTTTTCATAAGAGCTTGTTAAAAAAATTTTCAGATTTACATTTTCTTGTAAAACGATTGTTTCCTTCAATTTTTGATATCAAAATTTTATGTTTTTAAATTAAAACATGAGTAATATGTATGTATACGTAAGTAATAAATAATGGTATAAACTGTTTAAAGGATATTTAAAACCATATAAAGTTAAATTTTATGGTGCATTTGTTATTTAATTTCTCATATGAGTTTTACGATACTATACCCTCGTTAAATTATATAATAGGAATGCAAAAACCTGAAGTGCAACTAACTACTCTTACATTTACGCTTTTACGCAACGGAATATTTTTTCAGTGCTCGTTATAGGCCGAGGTCCACTGGTTAATTCTGATCAGAGCTTTATAACGTATAGAATAACGACTGGAGTGTATGTGATTGTGCAATAGATGCAGATGTGGATCGTTGACCCAACGTGCATCTGTCTGATGTAAATAATTTATTCAAATAAAATTGTCGAATAAAATACATTTTAAGAATCTGGTTGTACCATAATAGATATTCTAAGAAAACCCGGCCCATATAGAAATATAAAAAGAGAACTTTTGAAGGGCTTTAGATCCCTTACTAAAATAATTACTCCAACGAGGTTATCGAAAACATTTTATTACGCTACATATTGTACGGGTATTTATAAATTATAATATTATGAGACTTAATTATTTTTATTATTTAGTAATAAAATATAAGCTTTCATGTAGATAATTTTATTTAATCAATATTTATTTTGCAAAATAGACAATTCTCAATCAGTTATTTATGAATCTTGGACATTTTGTACTTCTATCTTAATAAGAAGATAGTAAACACATGGGGCATGAAACTGAATTTAGTAAAAACTACTGATTATTCGGAAAATTTAAACTTGGCCTCATATCCACAACCAAATAATAAACATTAACTAAAAATATATTTTCTTCTAACATGACCGGATAATCCAACTCTATTATTATGAAAGGAAAACCAGTAAAATAGAAAAGTCGATCTTTTTCCTCTTTGCCTACTACCCGCTTTGTGCACATTTCCAACATCGCGTGGGTGCCTCTTACGATAGCGTTAGTAATTATTAATTATTTATAGTTTATTATTATTATTATGAAAAAAGAAATTCACTTTGGTTTCCTACTGATTTGATATAAACATGAGCAATACAGATTTTCTGGTGCACTGTACACTGCCATAATTCACTTTTCTTGTTACATCCCATTACATAATAACTTATATTTGATGTTTGCATTGACTTTCCAATACACCTACCCTTTTTGTACAATATTTTACGCGATTTACGCCGTTCTTAACGCATTATTTTACATTTTTCCGTTAAATTAAATATATTTGCTATTTTTTTGTATATGAATAGAATAGTCAAAGGGATAATAAAGGGTTTTCCAATAAGAGGTGTTATTTTGAATAGCCCGCTATTTCGGTAGATGTCACTTTTGAAGCTATCATTTTTTGACATTTGACAAGTAGAAACTACGCCATTAATAAATATGGAACGATACACGCTTCAACAACGCATTGAAATTATTAAAATTCACTATAAAAATGGTGAAAATTTGGCAGAGACGGTTCGTAAAACTCGAACATTTTTGGGTCACCGTGAAGCACCTTGTCGGACCGCAATACAGAAATTGGTGAAAAAATTCGAGCTCTTGGGACAAGTTAGTGATGTGAAGAATAAAACCCGTGCACGTCGCTCAAGAACAGCCGAGAATATTGCTGTTGTAGCCGAAAGTGTTAAAGAAAACCCAGGTTTGTCCATTCCTCGTCGTTCTTTGGAATTAGCCATTCCACAAACGTCATTACACCGTATTTTGCATAAAGATTTGGGTCTTAAGGCTTATAAAGTCCAGTTAACACAAGAACTCAAGCCGGCCGATCATCAACAACGTCGTGTCTTTGCTGATTGGGTCGTTGAAATGCATGAAAATGATCCAGAATTCCATCGAAAAATCATCTTGAGTGATGAGGCCCATTTCCACCTCGGTGGCTTCGTCAACAAGCAAAATTGTCGGATCTGGGGCTCAGAAAATCCAAGAGTTATTGTTGAAAAGTCTCTCTATCCTCAACGTGTGACTGTTTGGTGCGGTTTATGGTCCGGCGGAGTCATTGGACCTTACTTTTTCGAAAATGAGGCTGGAGCAACAGTTACGGTGACTGGATTGCGCTATCGAGAGATGATTAACGATTTTTTATGGCCGGAATTGGATGGTATTGATCTGGACAACGTTTACTTTCAACAAGACGGCGCTACGTGCCACACAAGCAACGAAACCATTGATCTTTTACGGAAAAAGTTTCCGGACCGTGTTATCTCTCGAAGAGGTGATCACAATTGGCCACCGAGATCTTGTGATTTAACACCTTGCGACTTCTTTCTTTGGGGCCACGTGAAAGAGGTCTACGCCAACAGCCCAGCGTCGATTCAAGACCTCAAAGATGGAATTCGTGAGGCTATCGAGGACATAGGGCAGCCACTTTGCGATTTGGTTATGGAAAATTTCATGAAAAGGATATTGTCCTGTAAGCGTGGTCGTGGTGGTCATTTGCCTGATGTTATTTTCCACTATTAACGGCATACCTTCCTCTTTATAATGAAATAAACATCCGATCATTTATATTAAAAAATGGCACTTTTCTTTGAATATCAAAATAACACCTCTTATTGGAAAACCCTTTACTTAGCATCGAAAGAAAACCTATTAAAGTAACTATCAGAAAGTATACAATTTATTGGTCAACACAAATGGAACACCTAAAAAATAAAGAAATTCGTGTATTTACATAAATAAGTCACCGAAAAAGTATTCAGACACTTGCTATTTGCACCACAAAACGTGACTCCAAACACACAAAACAGTTCCTTATTGTGACGTACTGATCCAAGCTATTCAATTGTTGCATTAACAAACATGTTAATTCGTTCTTACTGGAAATATGGTGTTTTCTCGCATGCTGATCGAGCTCTTCCCACAAAGGCTCGATCGGGTTGAGGTCTGGTGACTGGGGAGGTGTTTCGAGTAACCGAGGCGTATTATACAAGTCATTCTCTAACAATATAAAATTTATGTTTTGGATCGTTATCCTGTTGAAAGTAATAATAATCCAAAAGCCCTAATCTCTCTGCAATTTGTTTCAAATTGTCTTTAAGGATGTTCAGATATTGCATTTATCCATTACTCCATCAATCACAATCAAGTTACTCATCCCAGATGCCACCATGCAGCCCCACACCATAAGCTTCCACCTTTCCCTATTTACTGTTGAATTGATATTCTCTTTCTCCAGCTTTCCTCCACACACGTCTATATCCATCTGATCCCCACACATTGTACTTACTCTCGTCGCTAAATATTACCTGTTCCCAGAACTCTCCTGGCTTTTTAACATATTCTTTTGCAAATTGTAATCGTTTCTCAATATTTGTTTGGTTTAAATATAGTTTTTGCGTAGCTTATTCTTAACGGTTCTGTAATTTCTGTTCCAGTAGCTTCTTTTAGGTTGGGTTTTTTTGAATTTGATTTATAATCTAAAGCTCTTGTCTCTTACACTAACTTTGGCTGGTCTACCTGAACGAGGTTTATTCTCCACACTTCGAAAACTTTAATGCAAACAGTTCCAGACAGAAAAGTTACTTACCTTAACCTAAAATCAGTAAAAAAAGTTCCGATCCCAAATAGATGCCCTTGGAATAACATCTAGCAAGTTAATCCATCCGAGAACCTAAACGAAATTAATTTCATTTGTCGTTGATGCATGCATGCAAAGCATCCCTATACTCTTAAGCAAGAGCATATTTCTTGCTTTCTGATTATTATTGAAACAATTGTGAATATTCCACTTCGCCATCTTTGCTTCATTCATGTTAGTTGCTGATTGCATGCTGTATATATATATATATATATATCTCGATATCTGCCTTGAAGGCAGTGCTTTTTTGCACATCCTAGCTTTGCAGCTTAAAGATCTTTCACTTTGGTGCCCTGCAGATGGACAGGTGCAGAGAATTACTACAGTCTTAGAAGAGTTGACTAAGTAAGAGATCATTCTCATTGCACCATTTTTCAATATCTTTACTATCAGGAAACAGCTGGATAAGGCACCAGTCTCTTGCCTTCTTCCAAACGTTCTAAAAGACCGTCCAAGATCGAACACTATATAGGTGGGGAGATGTACAGCAGACAACTCTTATGGAAGGGATATTTAACTAAACTTTCTTTAATGACAATCCAAAAGGTCTAAAGAAGATAGATGTTAGACCAGTGGACCTGAAGAATTTGGCAGGCATGTAGCCCTTCTTATCTGTTTTGGAGATAAAGACTACCTGGGCTAATTATTAATATATCCAAAAAGCACAATTCTAAATATTTTCCAGTAATCTGTCTTACTGTGAAAACAGCATCAATAGTCGATCTGCCTTTTGTAAACCATTGCTTTCTTCTCTTATATTTATTTCTTTAGCTAGGGCCGTTCCAAGCGCGTGTGCAGGTGTGCACAGCACGCAGGCAGCAAATTTCGACAACTGTTTGTCAAAATAAGATTGACAAAGAGAGTACACTAGGTTATCAATAATGTATGTCCTGAAAGTTTTGAAACAGTTTTCAGCGCTTTAATATTTATCATGAATAGTGAATTCTGAAGTTGGTGTTCGAAAGAAAATTACTTCAATATCCTGATTTTTAATGGCAGTTAAATCTTTGAGATCAATTGCATCGCTACATTTCTTATAAAAAGGAAATTCGTAAAAACCGGCCACGCCATGATAACTCAGTTAGTGGAAAAGAAAGTGCCTTTGCAGAGTAACACAGGCGGACGATCAGTTGAGGCTGCATAATAGGAAGTACTTCTTCACAATCCTAACCAAGGAACAGTAGGAGAGCAGTAAAGTAAATTTTCAACAAGGCTTGCTGGTTTTCTACATGTATGGATCACGTATGGATGACAGGAAATCTTCGGGAGCAGGCATTTACCTGGAAAACCTACACGTGCAGGAGAGCTTCGCTCTGAGAAAGTGCACCATGTTTCCCAGGCTGAAGTGTACGCCATTTTATCGGTGGCGTATGCACTGTAGAAAAAACATAGTTAAAATAGGCACAGCCATAAGAGACTGTTAATTCGACCAATCAGATTGTGAGCTTGATCAATCAGAGTGTCATTTTAACAATGTTGTATTGTATTTGACTAGTCAAATACCCAAAAAATAGCTGTGCCTATACTAATCATACACATTGCTAATCTAACTACTTTTTTTACAGCGTACGAAAGATGTGAGGATGTCAGAGCAAAAGATATGTATCTGCGGCACTAAAAGCGGTCCGCGCAGCCAAAACAGGAAATTCTCTTGTGCAGGAGTGTGCAGACGCTTTGGAATAACTTGCCACAACAAAGGAGATTAAGCTCGTCTGGGCACAGCGGGATCCACGGCAACGAGAAGGTTGATGAACTCGTCAGACTCTAAGCCGAGGATACCTACTTAGGATCAGAATCTTTTCTAGGGATACCAAGGCAACAGATCTCGTTAGACCTGAACGCATAGACTTACGAGACCCAAAAGGTAAGCTGGCTAAGAATCAGTGGCTATCGCCAGGCGAAAGATCATACAACCGATTTTAGTTTGTTAAAGTTAGACTGACTAATAGACAAGAGCCGGAAGACCCTAAGTTTTTAATTGGGATCCTCGCGGGTAATTGCATCTTAAGAAAGTACCTGTCGCTCATAGCTAGAGGAGGACTCAACATGCCCTAAATGTGGGAATGGCAATGAAAAGTCTTTCCATTTTCTGGGATAATGTAACGATTATGAGAGGCTGAGGTTTAAGGCCTTTCAGGTCGTTACCCTAACAAGGAAGGAGTTGAGTTCTCTAGTCTGGACTAACACCCCCACTTTCGTGTGGGAGTCAGGTAGGACTGGGCAAATAAGAGAGGAAGGAATAGTAGATGATCGTAGAGGTGGTTATGTCCATGGTAAATGTCTATCGAAATGAGTTGATTTCTTTAACACATGTCATCCTCAGGATGATCTACTGTTTTGGCCAAACTTGGCAACAAAACCTTTGTGCCTTGAAACAATATCCCTTCAAAGAGTTTTGGACAATTTTGTTGGAGAATATTTATTACAACGAATGAGAAGTAGAAGAAGAATTTTTAAAAATCAGCGTCTAAGAGCTGATGGAGAGCATTAGAAGACTACGCATCATTCAGAAGAATGGACAGTTAGCATTAATTTCAATTAATACCTTTGTGCTTAATAAGTATGTTAAATAAAGTTTATATTGATGATTCAAATTAGATTAATGTAATACATAAAGATTAAATATTGAGAATTCTGCCAAAACTTTCAGGACGTAGGTTAACAACTGATATTTGAAAAATAGAAAGAGGCGGCAAATATAGTCTTGCACACGGGCGACTCATGTCCTAGGAACGGTGCCGTCTTTAGCTGTTGTTTCCAAAGCTATTTTCGTTAATATATTCAGTGTGCTGTTAGTAACGTTACGCCTCTATAATTACCCGGTTATATCGTTTGACTATTTTTAAATACATATATGGTTGTGTTATGTTTCCATTCACTTGGAATTATGCCTTGCTTGATAATATTATTTATTAATTTGTGTAGTTCCTCGCAGATTTTAGTCCTCCATATCTCAGCATTTCATTACTTAGGTTTTGGACATTTTCAAGTTTTCAATTTCTTCAGCATCTTTTCTACTGTTTCTTTATTTACTGGTTTTCTTTATTGTCGGTGTCTTGTACGTTCATTTGTTCCTCTTCATGACTTGTATTGCCAAAGTATTTCTTCTATTCTTCTATTGTAATTAAATTTGTCTGTACCATGTCTTTAACCTCCATTTTATTTTTGCTTGGTATTCTCCAGATTTTCTTTTGGCTGCCATATCACTTGTAAATTTCACCCAGTATTTCTGCTTGATGGTTCGTTTCCATAAACTTATGTTATTTCTTATTGTAAGAATGTTCACGATTTTCTTATGATGTATGCATACTTTCTTTTTTACTTTTGCTTTATTCTCTTACCTCGGTTCTGAACCATGGTAGTTTGTGTGCTTTGTTTATATTTATTAGCTTTTTACCTATTGCTGCATTTTCTACGGTTAATATGTTGTTTCTCAATGTTGTCCATTGTTGTTCTATGCTGCTTTCGTTAATAATCGGGTGTTCTATGATTTTTTTTCCAAGTCTGTTTTTGTAAAATTGTTTGGGGTTCTGGTGCTTTGATTTTTTAGAAATCCCAGGTTAAACTTTTTGGTGTAGAGCAGTTGGATGTCTTTTATATTTGGTAAGTGGCATTTTATTTTACATATAGCAAGAGTTTACTGTCGCTACCTGTATTTGCTTAGTTTAGGATTCATACGTTTACGTTCTTACTCGTCAGAATTGTCATCGGTGTATCAGTTCTGTTCCGAGACATATCTTTGGTTTTGTGAGTATTAATTATTTTAAAAGAGGGTTTAGGTGCTAAACCGTTCTTCCAACCCTCCTCTTTATGCGAGTTTAGGATCGGCAACATGACCCTCAAGCTATTCAATCCACCTAATTTTTTAAAACTTATTATTATCCATGATAATTTTTTTCTAATACTGGCAACTGAGTAGATGTAATTTTTAGCGAACATGGCAAATCATGTTACTTCAGATTAAACCAGAATACCATGAACATGTATCAACTTTTATATTTTACTTAATTACAGTATTACCCTATGTATTTCTGTATTTTTTAAAATCTTCTTCCAAGAAAATTCAAAATTGAAATCTTGAGCTATAAAGCAGGTAAGGACATATGACAAAAATCAGAACTATAGGTATATCAAAATTATCATAATGAAACTAATGATTTTTTTGTTCTTTTTTCTTGGTGATATTTATGACTAAATTGCAAAAATGAATAGTTTATTACATAATAAGTAATATTCTGATGAATCTATGTATTTATGAATTTCAATATTTATTTTAGATGAAGATTAGGAGCACAGTTTAATAACCTCTCGTTTTGTTTTTGGCGTCTAACTGCCCTATCCCATGGGTTTTTCTGATTCTTGAAAAGAAGCAAATATAATCTATAAATAAATATTTAAATTCTAAAACTAGAATTTTGCAAACAGTTTAACAACAGTACATACATTGGAATCCTACTCGATGATTTTATCAAAAGTAAAGAAGTATTTTTAAATTCGAATTAAAACATTTAGGAAAGAACAGGTTATGTTGATCATTGTGTTGTTACATTTTTATTACAACCCTAGTCCAGAAAGTCCTATGATTAAATAACTATACTTTCTTCTTATAATTTTGTTCGTGTGTATTTTTAAATAATTTCCATTATAATTTAATAATTTTAATTTTGTAAATTAAGAAAAAGATTTAAAAAATCACTAAAAGTTGTAGGGGTATGTTTCTTCATATTTAAATACATGAACGAGTGGACGGCATTATGTCAGCTCAGCTGGAGGTCGTTACCACCATAAAGGTTTTCACAAATTTGCCATTTTACTGAATGCATCTATATCTTTGAAACTCGACCCAAAGTCCAGTGATTGGTTGGTTTAGTAGTCAAGGGTACAACCTACATTTAACAGAAAATGAACAAAAAAAACAACATGAATTCTTTTGTTATATATATTTATACATGCATGTACTTACATATGCCGGGTGTAGAACTGGATAACGCACCATACAGGTTTCAATAGTAAATTTTTAATGTTTAATTATTTTTATTTGCTCCCCTAACTATTTTAAAGCAAAAGTGTAAATGGGTTTTTTGCAGAGAAAGGAATACTGCATCTGTTACATCTCGTTGCTTTTTTTTAACAAGACAATGCTTGTTTTTTTGTTAAAATGGTTCCAATGCATAAAAAAGGAAAATAAAAAGCAACGACACAAATAGATGCAGCATTCTTTTCTCTGCAAAGAACCTTTTTACACTTTTGTTCTAAAATAATTAGGGGAACATACAATTGAACATTAAAGATGTATTATTGAAATCTAAATGGTGCGTTATTCTATCCTACACCCGGTATGTAGTATGTATAGTAGTCAATATACCTAATGCACTATGCAAAATAGTATGTAACTACTAAATGTACATGTATTCATATTGACAAAACGACACACATACATATTTCTATTTCTAAATCAGTATTCGATTCGACACATATCAACAGTTGCAACAAAGATAATACCTGGTTTACTTCGTTAGCGGGCATACATAACTAGAGAATTGCTTACAATGCATACATACTAAAAGGTTCATCATTCGTCAATAACATGTAGGCAGCCGTCAAATATTTTTTTCATAACCTAACTTTTAACGTTTAATAAGAAATGACAAATGACGATTAATAGAAATCTAATGATCTACAAAACATTTTTAAAAACTTGTTACTAATGTGTCTACAAGAAAATTAAGTGAACATCATGTAAATATTTGTTCTTTTCATTCATTTCAAGTATCTGACCTTGACATTTATTAAAACAAACAGAAAGCATAGAAAACGATTGACAGTACATTTACCCAATATTCGTGATGCTATCGATGACACTATATAAAATTTCAAACTATTCACCTCTCAAAAAAACTGATATTAATTTCAATTTTTAAATAAAACAGTTTTTGCATAAATCATTTGATTATGATTTTAGATGAAAAGATTTTTAAAATGTCAAAGTATCCACGTGCATTTTTGTTGTATTACAAAACATCAATAATTAATTTAAAGGTGGCCAAAATACAACTCACAAAAGATCGCCTTAATCCTTATTTTTTCTTTGTTTCCTTTTTTGTGTCTTATTTTTTTCTACACTTTTGCAATATCATAAACCGATCAATGTTGTAAAAAGTATACTGTCTATGAAGAAGAGAATGAAAGCAAGATAATTCATTGAAAAGACTGGAAAAAGGTAAATTAAACTTTTGCATGTTTGACGATTTCTTCGTGGAATTATAACCGCCAGAATTCTCACTTTTTTAGTATTCAAATCCTAGTATTGATACAAATATTTGTATAAACAAATGAATCATTGAAAAGAAGACTTTGTACTGAGCGTATCGTTTGCTAGCAAGTTCTGGTTTTTTTCATTGGGAAGATAATTGAACGTCATCGTGACTGCGAGTTAGGTCAAAAAAGCAAGTAAATATTTCAAGAGCTTCAATCCAGGTGGTAGTTAAAGGTCTTATGAATCGGTTTGTTCTTCTCGCGAGACAATAACTAATTTTATTTTTCTTTCTTTGTTGGTGGAGTAACAGGAATTTCTAAGTAAATGTCATCCAGCAAAATTTCTTTGCCACTGTTACCACAATTTGATTTTCTAAAAATTCTCTAGGTGAAGTGTAGTACTTCAAACTTTACTTTTGAAATTCAGAATCACCATAAGTGATGAAAGAATCTTTTACTTACTTGGGCTTCTTTACCGACTTCTCCACCATGTTTTATCTTTAGCTTGGCTTTTCTCTATTAATTTTCCCACTATTTCAAGACCTCATTTATTTCTTCGTTCCATTCCTTCCTTGGTCTACCCTGCCTTGGCTTCTATCGGTTCTTGTTTTCTGATCTTAATCTTTTCCAATCTTTTTTCAGAATATATTCTTTATTTCTTAGAAAATTCAAGTATCCTTTTTTGCTTTATAAAAGTTTTCATTACTTCTTTGTCGATATTGGCAATTGTTGCAAAACTTTTTGCAGTGGTGTTTTTATCTTTCTCAACAGATTTACCAAAAATAGTGTTAAGATTACTTGTTAAGTTCTTTATTTCTTTTTTCTCACGTTTTAGGCGGTTGTATTAGTCCAAATGAAAGTGTTTTACCCTATGGCACTATCACTTTTGTCCAATTCTGAAACTATGATGTTAAAGAATTGTTAATCAATATTTCAGATTTAACTCCAGCTCTCGATAACACTTTACTTATACAATACATTGACCCTGTTATTTTTATTTTTTTTTGGTAGTTGCAGATGGGCTATTTACAGATTTACCTAAAATTATCATTCATATTCTGCACAAAACAAATAGTTTAAAATAGTAGGATGATCTTTAAATCCACCACATGCCCAAAGTTGTTGAAATATATTCTTGTAAATCTTGATACAGTTTCTTCAAAGAGATTATCGAAATCAAGATCCCCTTCTGGGAAACCTGAAAGCTTTTTTTTGTTGCTTCATATCATGCATCGTTATCTAAATAAACAAATGTTTTCCCTTAGCACATCTTGTTTTTATAGATTCTTTAAAATGTATGAGTTCATTATGCCAGACCAGTGATTTGCAACTGAAATGAAAGACGCGATGTTCATTGATATAACTTTTTATCGCTGCCAGGACAATAAAAAACAGTGTACTAGCAGTATTATAGGAAACTATTTGTTAGTGACTTCCTTCACAATTTAAGATAGGTTTCACTTAATTTGTGACATACGAGTTTTGGACAATAAATTCGCGAAAACTGTATTTTATTTCATTTTTGGCAACGCTAGAAGTGCGCTTGTTCTTTTGTACTGCAAGTGGCGTCAGTCTATCACTTGTCTATCGTATTCGCAAGATCTTTACCAATTGCGAGTATATTTCAGAAGTATTCATCAAAATGGAAACAAATTTTTTACTGCAACAAAGAATTAACATTTAATTTCTAATTTTTCTTGGCTCTAAGAACATGACTGTTTACAAGTGCGTCTGGCAGTTCCAGAAAAGCAGGAAAGATATTAATGATGATGTGTATGCCAAACGTTCCACCACTAGCCGTATCAATTAGAACATTCAAAAGACTCAAGAGCTAATACTGTCTGACGAATTACAACAACGAGAAAGATTAGCAAGAGTGAGGTACAATTAATTTTAAAGGAAAGATTTGCTGATAAGGAAACTGTGCGCTAAACTTGTTCTGACTGAAATTATGACTGATGAACAGAAATTGTGTTGCGTTGCTTACTGCAACGACTGGATAATCAATGATAATGACCTACTTACAAAGGGCGTTCTTTTTGAGTTTAACTAGAAATTTACGTTAATTTTTTTTGTCGCAGTACGATGTCTCTTTTCTGCCTTTTTCATTTCGTTGGACGCCTTTGAAGTATTAGCAGTATAAACACTTTGTGCAATCCGATAAACAAGTAATAGACTGATGCAACTTATACGGTACACAAAAAATAAATATGTCGCTACCCTTTTCGTGAATTTATTGTCCAATCCATCAGCAAAGAAATAAATAGCATTCGTTCAAGCAGCGTGTTTAAAACTAGTGTTTTCAATATCTATTCCAAGAGTTTCCCAAAGCACTATACTGTTCTGCAAAACAAAAAGGCCCTAAGTCGAAAAATAAGCAAAACTGAGTTTAGGGTATGTTGATGGATTCTTTGCACTAAAATCTATATGTATGATAAACAAAGAAAGCTTTAACTTTAGAAATAAGCCAAACATGTTTTACTCAATATCTCAAAACTGTGCTTTTTGGAGTTAGGGCCTTTTTGCTTTACATGGCAGTGTATTGCTGTCACGATATTCACTTATACATATGTTGTCACTGTAAATCCAATTAGATGTAAAACTAGAATAATTTGACATAATATTTCTGGAGTCATATTTTGATCAAATTATACATAAACAGGTATCTTCCAGCATTTGATTTGCATCTGAGAATAAAGACTAATAACTTGAACATTTTTTTATGGTATTCGTACATTTCGACAACTTTAACGGAAAACGGTTATTCTATCTTGTTCCGATATGCAACTTTTAATACCCGAGGTCCATCTTTACAACGAACCTTCATTCGAATGAAAAGTCCTGGCCCCTCCCTTAGATTTTTTTCGATTTTTACTAAAGTTTTATAGTTTATTAATAAACAATTTGCAGTTAAAATGTATATTTTCTGTCTCTTAGCTTGTTTTTAAATCAAGAACTTTTTCAATATTTCTTCGAATGAATGAATTTGAGTGGAGCATGATTTTTCATTACTTTGCTCTAATAAATATTAAGCGCCTGTTTGAAGAATCTTGAGATTACATACGCTTGCGCAGAAATAAACTGATATTAAGATAAAAAATTCTTGATCAAAATCCGTTGAATAGTTTTTGAAATATAAGCTTTCAAATGAGGAGTCAGAACTTTTTACTCGGATAATAAATACAAATACCTAAAACTGATTGGAAAAATCTAAAAACTAAGCCATAGCTTACTTGGAAAAGGAAAGCTAAAATTTTGTCGTAAATACACATATGCTCGTTTACTACAATAAAGCAAAGTAAAAGCTTTAGAAATATCTTCAACTTTTCTTATTATTTAATACAATATCAATTTGTGATTCCGTAAAACACTTTACCAACTGACTTTTTTATTTCCCTTTCTTGTACTTTATTTTAAATTAGCTATGTCTTGTTTGTTTTGACTTAAAACAGCTTCTTTGTTGTAGGCAAATTACTTTTTTCAGTGTTCTCCATTTTCAGTTACTTACAGTACTTCAAACCTTACTATTTAAATTCAAAATCGCAATGCTACTGATGGGCAAATCTTTGGTGAACGACAATTATTGTGGTTATTGTGTAATGAAAATACCATTGCACATTCTTGAGTGTTGTTATAATTGTATCATCAAGACAGATAATGCAACACCCGATGTGCTGTAATCATGTGTCAGAAAATTCGAGTGCACCTGGATCTATTATGATCAGGGTTTTCAGCAATATCAAGAAATCCAATTCCCTGACTTTTCCATGTTTTCTGGTTTATTTTGATTCTGTAGTTAATTGAAACGAAAAATGCAAAATGTCAAAACATACTAAAGAAGAACTCGAATAGGTAACAGTTATGAAAAATAAATGGGAAAGAGACTATCCATCAAAAGTATATTGATATATTTTATTTTATGTTAAGAACAAAAACAAAAAATACTGAACCCATAGTAGTAAAGGATAACAGAAAAGTAGTATAAATGAAGAGAATCATAAACGAACTCGGGTATTAGGATACAGATATGTGTGCATAGAACACGTCACTTTGAATCTTTCCAATATAAATCACTTCTATCAGCAAAAAATAGTATTAATATCCTATTCTTGGAACTCGTGATAAAATATGACTTTCATTATCAATAAGTGCCTTGAATTTAGGTAACAGATTCTACGTTATGAATTATTTGGAAATTTCAAGTTTGCTCTCTTCGGTGGGATTTTCCTCACGTTTTTGGGCAAATTCTCTGACTTCTTCCCAACTTTCTTACTGCATAAAGAAATTTCCTGACGTTTTCAAGTTTTTCAAGGTACCGTGTACGATGCAAATACCCGGTATCCTGTTTTAAAATATAGAATACGGAAATACCGGTGTTGGGATCTTGATCCATATTGTAATCCGTACCCTTGTCTTAAAGGCTTCACAGCAAGAAATCTTCAAATTACAGTATTGCAAAAATTTTGCAACTCTAACATCCTTGTTTAACATCCACTGAAATGTTGCTCTGGTTACATAGTAACATGTCATTTAGAAATTTTATACAAGCGTGCCATTGCAGCAATTTGTAGATTTTTTAAGTTTTCGGAACCAAAGTTTCTTGGTACCATGGAAATTCTTCAACAACAACGAAGGGTTGGCTGATGCCGAAGAAGAACTATAACACAACAGATTGTAAAAATCACTGGTGCGTGAAAGCAACATTATATTAGTCTAAATTGTTCAATACTAATACCGCAAAGTTTCATGAGCTTGATTATTATTTTTTGATTTTATAACTTATGAATTATGTGATTTTATAGGTTAATTACTGTTTACATGGTGGTGTATTCAGTTTTAAGCAAATGTATATTCTACATTACGTACCTAATGAATAAACTACAAATATTAAATGAGAGAAACCTTCTGATTATTATCATAATACAATAGATAGTAAAGTACTAATAATTATTATTATTTTTGTAAATCCATTAATGTTTGGACAAATGATTGTCATTGTTATTTCCGTTCCAAACCACATTTGCACATATTATGATGAGATTATTTTTGTAAAAATATTATTTTAATCTATTTAATTTTAAAAAACAAACATATCATTATTGGTTACTTGAAAATACAAATATTTCCTTTCAAGATTGACATACCAAGAATTATGTGGTCACGGGAGAATGAGATATGTTTATAGCATAATAAAATGCATAACTGATAGATAGCAATTTGGATACATTGAAATAAAGAGCAACAAAGTTCTGAGTATTTACATTTTTAGTTATAAATATGTGAATCCGTGATAAATCACACCCGTATGTATGCCGAAATGCCTTCCGGACTGAAAACAATGCTCGTTTTTACAAGTACATATATACTAACCTCTAAATTGGTACAAATAAAATCAAAAGTACTCAGCTGAAAGTTGAGCTTGAGGGCGACATTATTCATAATATGCTGATAATATCACATGCTTTATTGTTATTTATCTGCTATTTCTTAGTAATTTAATTAAATTCAATAGGAGCTATGTATGTATGTATAACGGCTTTTCTCAGTGCATTAAAAGAACAGAGATACTTGTTTTCATTTTTTCTAATTTCTCTTTAATCTTTAAAAAACCTATTTTGTGTTGTAAGTAACAGAAAAAACTTTTTCTTCTACAGTTCTTAAAATGTAACCTCTAACTGGCTCTTCAACAACTTTTCTAGATCAGTATTTGAAGTTTTGATCCTGATCAGGCGTTTCCTTTTTGCTAGAGTAATGAGTCGACAGCGACAATTTTTAATACAAAAATGAAATGAAAAGCACCATGTAATTAAACTGTAATTAAACCATTTTTTGGCTTCTTCATATTTTGTAGAACTGTTGATAAAACGTCATCGGTGAATATGCAAGATACGTGTGACCATTCGAACTCTTTGAACCAACAAATGTTCCTACTTTGGATTGATTTCAGTTATGTCACGATTCAAACAAAAAAATATCATTTAGGGAGATCTGGTCTGGTTTAGACATATACCATCAGCAATGAAGTTGACGTGGTAGACGGGTTCTTTTCACCTTCTTTTCCATATGTCTTTCTTATTTATTTGTTTCAAAAAATTAATAATTGAAGATATTTGTACTAATATATTTCCTTTCTCAGTTCAACAACCACGGCAAAAAATCATAAATTTTGTTACATCTGGCATGGTCTCGACAAGAAACAAGTAATTACGAAATATTCGATTCAAAGTAAAAATGAACGTTCATTATTAATAATTTAAAAAAAAATAAAAAGCCAAAAAGAAACAAAATGCAATAAATCATATAATAATAACTAACTTCAATAAGCTTTTATCTTATGAAATGACATCACACAATAATACCTAAGCTAATATAAGTTTACAATGTGCTAAAAATCTGCAAAACTGTTAATCAAAAAACGGTAAAATTTATTCAATGCAATGAGGAAAAGTAACTGTATATCATGTAAAAAGCAAAATTCGTCGAGTTTAATGGATCTATAAAGAAAGTGGCAGGTTTTGTAACTTAATGCGTAAGATATGTGGATAAATAGGGTAATGGCATCTTGTTGAATTTATATTTTACCTAGTGGGGGTGACGTCAAGAAACTTGAGAACAATGCTATTGCTAGCATGGTTTCTATAAGTAATAAGTAAAGACCGGATTTTAGGTTAAATGCCTTTTCTTAATTACAATAGGCACTTCAATTATGATAGTAAATATGCACGTTTTAGTAAACAAGCTATTATATGAACGAGACTTTATTTTGCCTAAATGCCTCAAGACACAAATAACGACCTCAAATAGGACTTTTAATCACCTGAAATAGGATTTCTCGTTTTTTTTGTCTACAATACTCGGCAAAATAAGGGAAAGTCAAATGTATCACCTACATAGCTCAAGACACGATCGGAGAAACAACAACGATCCTAAATCTAAGAATACTACCGGGAATTGTAGTGTAGGTACTTTACGGACTCCTTACAATACTCTAGTGCGTACATCAGACAAATGTTGAACCAGCCAGCATTCACCTTTCAGTGAAAACATTACTGTGCATCAATAAAATAGTATACCAAATTAGATTTGAAGTACTTCTTTAGCTTTAGCAATCTTTTATATCTTTCATGCCCCATCGCAATTTTCCTCGAAAAGTTTAACAACCTATTTTGTATGTATATTTAAAGTGCCTTTTTTGTTTTTATAACGACCTAAAATCCGATCGTTACTAATATAAGTAATAACTAATAGGATTCGAGAAAGGTATGTCAAAAGAAAATTATCCTGATTCTAAACATTGCAGGTAAAGTCGAACAAAAAGCAACAATGACAAAACGCAAACGCGTGAAACAAAGATAGGTAATCTAATATCATTAATTCCTTTTATATTCTGGAATCGATTCTATTGGTACTGTTATAATTGCCAACTTCTACAATTGTTTTCAAGATTGAAAGTGTTTCGTTTCAACACCTATTTATTTGCAAAAAATGCTAATTAAGTATGTTTGGGCAACAACAATAATAATTATATACAAAAAACAAAAAGAAAAAACAAAAAAGAGTTAATTAAATCCACCTAGATTTTCGAAACATCTCCAAAATACGAATGTAAACAAAGAACAGGGGGAGAGAATCAAGATGGATAGATAAAAAGGTGGAACTTTCTCCTTCTCCAGTTTTGAATCTTAATGAATGCTATTTATTATAGTGTTTGTAATTTTAAGTTAATGTTAAACAAAAACTGTTGAAATTGTAAATAAAAAAATTTATATTCCAAGCAATAATACCTATAGGTATTTGATTCTTATTTACCAGAGATTCATCATAATTAATTCTACTTTAAAATGTTAACTCTTTAAAGCTTCATAAATTTCTCAGTTGTCATCCTTTACTGCATAAATCTTAAAACAAATAATTCATGAAACTCCCACAAAACTGGTTCACCTTTGCAATGAACTCCTTGCATCTGTTTTTTTTTCCTAGTGGTAACGAAAACGATCACCCAACATAGAGTTAATCGCAAGTTCGCGTTTGGGGCTGGGCACTTTCATTTTTGGAGGGCTGGTCCAGGCAGGGTAAAGAGAGTGCAAGCAATGTAGGGCGTCTCCTCTCCTCCACGTGCAGGGTTACTGAACTCTTCCCCCTCTCCCAAAGGACATTGACTGAATCGAACGTACGCAACAAATTTTGGCCCGGGTTAACTGTGCGCAGTGCGCGCCATTAACGAATTTTGCTTTTGAAGGGACAGGGAAACCGTAAAGAATTGCGTTGCGGTTATCCCCCTTTATATTTAGCCTAAAGGAAACGTTTTAACGGGGCTGAATGTCCCAATTTAGCTCAGGCTTTTCTAAAACAGTAAGTACGAATTGAATTTCTACCCGCCACTCAAATCAATACCTGCTGCATACCATATTTATATTTGACTTCAAATTTTGACCTAGTTTCCATTTATACCACTTCAGGTTAATGTCGGTTTCAGTTTTTACCAAAACATTTCCAAGAAATTGGGAAAGTTAATTTAAAGGTAAGTGTAAGTTTTCAATGTTTTCGGCGTAATCCAACAATTAGAATGAGTTTAAAGTTTTCTGGATTTTTTTCTCACAAAAAGAAGGGTAGAGGTTAATAAAGTTCATAACCATTTTCTTCGATTTTGTTTGCATAAGCTACTTTTATCGCTTATCTATTCCATTATCAAACGTCAACCTGCGTTCTCATTTTATAATTTTACTTTAATAAAAAGAATAAAGAAATTCCCTCTTTTCGTACTTACTTTATTTGTGATTACTGATTACCTGATTACTTTCATCTTTTCTATGTGTTTCTAAGGAAGAATCACTGAAATCGCCAAATCCTGTAGATGAAATTAAGCACATACTAGATGATATAACATACCAACATAGTAAGTTAAGTGGAAATCGTTGTGATAATTGATAACAATCATTTTACTCAGTTTCATTCTATTCTGTTTTGTTTTGTTTTAATTTTGATTACAATCAAGAAATTACATTTGAAGCAATAACGTTCTGTATAATTTTTGGTTGAAAACAAAAACGTTTTATCTTAACACAAATACCATTGTCCTCTACACGTGCCCATTAATAATAATTAATAATATCCAACAATATCAGACAAACAAGCTAGACAATTTGTATTTTATCTAATTACAATTAGGTAGATTGCTTCCCTCCGTTTATTTGTTAACGCACCTTAAATGAGAAGCTGCAAACTGATATTGTGTAATACAAGCAACCAAGGACGAAATCTAATAATACCTTCATTTTTTATTTTGTCACTAATTATCAAAATTCCATTATAACCAAAGCACGTGCAAGTTTTGTCATACATTCCCTACTTCAAATAGAATATGGGAATAAAAATTATAAATAAAATTAGGAATCGCTGCTAGAGGTCATATGAGAAACGAAACAAACAATCCTGACAAGGTCGTGGTAAAAAAAGAAAAAAATGGTAATCAGAGAGGACAATGTTTTTAAAAATTGTTTTAGATCAATTAAAAGTAATGACTAAGTACGGCCAAAATTTTATCGCCCGAGTGTAAAATTAGAAACGAGTTTGTGTATATCAATTCCTCGGAACACAAACGGGCGTACTTAAAACAACTTAGGTTGAGATTGGTCAAGGTGGCCATGACAATCGCAACGCCCCGGAACGCCTCGGCTAACCTCGGAAATGCTAACTTTCTCTTTCGAAAGTAATTCGGGTGAAAATAGGAATTAAGAGAGTTCGAAAAATGAGAAAATGCCAATTGAAGCTGTATGCAGGTTATTTTGCATTTTTGTTAAGAATAAGTACTCCGAAATAACAACATTTGATAAGAGTTATGAAGGTTCAGGACGAGTGATCAATGTTTGCTTTCGGCCCGGCCCAAGGGTGGAGAGGGGAACGGTGCGTTAGCCTCCAAAAGTGCGGCGAAAGGAGGCGAAGTACCATGCTTTTTATATCTCCACGTGTGCTTATAGGTCAATGTCCATTCAGTTCAGATAGCCTTTATGGTGCATTTTAATGCATTTTATTTTAGATTGTTTTCAGGTAGTTTGGTATATGGCTTACCAACAAATTCTTACTTATTCTTGCTTATCTGGAATTATTTCGTACGAACAACATAATGCAAAACTTGTTTGTTTCTTTCATACAAGTATTTGCAAAACACAATTTTGAAATATATGTATATGTAATATCAGCAAAAAAAGAAAATGGGACAAATTTAATGGTAGATAAAGAGGTAAAATATCATACTAAAAAGTGCAGCTATTATCGATTTTATTGAATTCTATATAATAAATAATTTTAATATAAATTAACTGACACTACAAAAAAGAAACAAAGATTTCTAAGCAAAAAATAGGTACACGTTTGTCTAAATGCAAATGTAATAAACAACTGATAATCATAAAAGATAACGTAAACGATAATTAGACATGTAAGAGAAAGTTATGTGCAAAAAAACCTTTCTAAATTGTTAATTTGATTTATAAAATATCTCACTTACCACAGATGAAGAACAGGTAACATGCCTGCCTAATATTATTATTCTGTTATTTTTCTTTTTGCAGTTAATCGTTCTACATTTTCATTTGCAAAATTATCTATAAACAAAATGATATAAAAAATTCAATTTTTTGCAAATGAAAATAACAACAAAAACATCAAGGTTCTTTAAAATTTAAACCAAGTTTTTAATATTTGAAAATAGTAGTGATTCGCCTCCACGTGCCATTTCGAAGCCGACTAGACTGAACGGCAACTTCTGGACGAGAAGTAGAGAGACGCAAGGAAGGACAATACCACTCGCTAATTTTCGACGCGATTCGGTATAAGCCGAACGTGTAGGAGGTAAACATTTAGTTCAATCTTGGTAGGCCGTGCGTTTGTATCAAAATAAAAAAAGCGCGGAATTTTTATATTTCAATTAATTTTTAGTGAAGTAATTTATAATTAGTTAATTGTTAAGATATTTATGAATAAATGTTAGAATTAGGGTTGAAATTTAAGTAATTAGGGGAAGACGGTCGACGATAAAAATTTGGCAAAACCCCTTCTGAAAGCCAAATTTGCACATAAATTTAAGGTAGGTGTATTTTGATTTCCATTTATTTATTTAAATACTGATATGCAATTTATATAATGCATCGTAATCAAATTTTGAGTATTGTTGAGTAAGGTAATGGCGGTGTTCTGTAAACTCAGTCTTGACTATTTGCTTTTACATAGTTGCAAGTTTTGTATTGTTTTGCAAATTATTGTTATAAATTGAATATCTAGGTTACACTTTTAAAAGAATTATTCAGATTTTTGGACAAAATGGATTTTTTAACAATCATGATAAAATTTATTGTTGTTGCTTTTTTTATTACAAAACATTACACTAAAAATGACTAATAAATATATCTAAACAATAATTCGCGAAATCGCTATTTCGCAACCAAAATGCATCTAGCTGGCCGTGCACGAAGCGAAGCGAACAATCCGAACTCAGACCTACGTCTCTGTAGGTTGACGAGGTCGGTGTTCGTTGTAAAAAAGCGACCCGGGCTCCACGTGGAGGCGAATAACCATGTAACCAGCGCTCGTGCGGACTTTATGCTTGTCCTCCTATTGCCGCTCTCCGTTCACAATTAGAACTCATGGTTGTTCGCCTCACTGCATCGCTCCTCGTGTCGTTCCAGCGCTATCTCGACTGTTGTTTTGTTCCCTCAATCAAATGTTTAATGATGTATAAATAGACAATCACTCGTAAACAATTTCTAATCGCCCGTCTATGACTTATCTTCGAAAGATTACGGTGGTCATGTGTATTCGCACTGCGATTTAACTGTTAAACCTGACCTACTCAAGACGGTCGGCGTTTGTTTGCGTGTTTCTATTTACGCAACTCCTAATCCGTGCTAACAATACTTCCCAACAAGATACATCTCTTCATTAAAACATTATACTGAACAAATATAACTTTAACCATTTTCTCTATTATTTGAGTTTGTCAATCCTTTTCTATTCTTAAGTTTTAACATAACGAAAACTTCAGCTTGTAATAGACATTTTCTCCCTGCAATTTATTCTGTTTTCTTTTGTTATATCCTCTAAATACATAAATCTCGTATTTAGTATAAAAATAAGGTCATCTCCAAGAATTATTTTGAACAATTTCGGTATTTTATCGAGACACATACATATTATGCAAGGTGTATGTCTTTTCTGGTGCATCAATGTATTAATGGCTATTCGATTTTGGGTGCATTGACAGCAGCTTTTGGAACTAAGTTCGCGGGGTCAAAAACCGACCTAAGAGTACCCCTCTCCTACGCATTGCACACGCATAGGGCGGAGCTTGACAGTTGAACGCAACTCGCACATGTCACAAACTTGCATTGTTATGGTGCACCTCAAAGACTGTACATCTAAGAGTGCCTTGACAGAGGTCCTTTATCCTTTTGTCCAAAAATGACTGACGGCGATAAAAAATTAAAAACCGCCGAAGAGATTTTTATAAAAAATTTATTTTTACGATGTAAAACTGAAAACGGTGCGTGTATCATAACAGTAATCGACGTCCTAAAATGAAAATATATTAACGCTGATTTTTTTAAATTTTTGCAGAGGATTTGTGGCCCCAGGTGTCCGAAATGGTGGGTTACTACAGCGAAGCATCTTTACCTGTTGGTCCCGTACAGACGTCGGAGGAGTCGCGTTTATCTGTAAAACGTGTTGTATGTAGTCCGGATCTCCCTATTACGGAATTCTCCACTTCACAGTCTGAACAACAGAACATTCAGTGCCAACTCTGCAATAAAATGTTCACCTCAAAAA
>VTPC01001353.1:15859-47034 GCA_011009095.1 Ignelater luminosus
TTATAATGAAATAAACATCCGATCATTTATATTAAAAAATGGCACTTTTCTTTGAATATCAAAATAACACCTCTTATTGGAAAACCCTTTAGTAGTGTAGACGTCCTCAAGATTTTGTGAGAACACACCATACACTTCTATTATTACGATAATTATAAAAACAATCAAAATTTTTTTAAACGCACAAAAAGAATTTAAAAATATTAGTCTAATTCTACCACATCATACAGACTGTATATCCAAAGAAGAAATTACCTGTTTATTTAGAAAATGTTAATTACCCGTTTTACTGGACAGTAAATCGCATACGAGCACAAAAATATCTAAACGTTCCTTTCCTTTCGAATAATACATTATAATGCTAGAATGTGTGTTACATTGCAAAATTCGAAGAAAACTGAGTTTATGTCTCTGATATGTTTTTTTTTAGTTTCTTAAAAGTTAGATTGTACTATTCTATTTTATGACGTTAATCGAGAAATACAACAAAGTAATTTTCTAGAAAATTATAAGTGTCTAAAGCTAAATTACCAACAAGTCATAAACTACAATATGTCTCTATCACTATATTTTATCTTTGATAGCAAAAATTATAGACTGACTTATGTTTTACTGGTTCACTTAATATCGTACAAGAGCAAGGTTTTAGAAGATAATTCTCATCAGCTCGAACAGCAAGATATATGCCTCTGTGTATGTATTATGATATTACCAGCAATTTGCTGTAAATTTCAAAGTAACCCATATAAATAACAAATTACTTTAAGATTGATTTTCTTGATATAGCTGATATAGGTTTTGAAAGCATTAAATAATATTTTTATTTCGTTTTTGTATATGTATTGTGTGCTTAGGTTTTTATAATATTAAGACTGTCAAAATGAGCTATTTATAAGCAGGATATTTGGCTAATGCAAGTTCAAAAGTAAAGAAATGCGCATTACACATATTATACAACTATTGATATAAATATAAATACATTTCAAATTTTCAATTTCTCAGAAGTACCGCTAAATTTAAATACTTTTCATTGCCAATTTTGTATTTGCGTTGAATTAGAAAATTCGACTTTCCAAGTAAGTTTAAAATAAATTAATCTGATATTCAGAAAAAACATTTAAAAGCATCCCGATACTGAAGGGTTTCTCAGGCAGTTAAAATTTGTGAGTAGACAGTCTAAGCCAATTCGATTAATTAGTAAGACCGCAGGATAAAAAAAGAAATTTTAAGAAATCTAAACAAGCATAACACATGTTTATTTTTGAAAATTACATATTTGCGCATGAAGTGTCATTTTGCCAGTAATCAAAAAGCTTTTTCCCAGTGTGAATTCAATTACTGCTTCTGGGTTATGTACGTTACAATTATAAATCTACTTAAACGAGATTATTATGGCAGTTATACAAACATAAATGGCCACTTTTAAAATAAGTTGGTTAGTGTGGTTATAAATCTCATTATCAACTTTAAAAAAAGATTAGCAGTGACTTAGAAATAAGCTTTCAGGTTTTGATGGATTTTCTTTGCAACCGAGTTGCATTTTTACTTTTTATGATTGATCTTATTAGATATTAGATTATCTAAACTATTCTTATTGTAAAGAGCATTTTTTTCACGTACCGAAATCCCAAGAACTATCTCCACAAGAAAAATCTCGATTTTATGCAGCGAAATGCTGCTAGTGATGAGACAGTCAAACAAACTAACAAGCAATGGAAAAGTTCAAACTTCTAGTCACGAAGAAGCCGGGGTAAAATTAAAGTTTTGGGTTTTCAAGTTTGAAGGCTTTTGGCTTAGCTTTTTATCATTAATAATTCTTAGAAGGCGTGATTTCTAAACAGTATCCATGTTGCATGTGCTGATCTTTCAGAGAATTTGAAAATTGGCGTGGAAATCATTTATTTTGTCGACTTTATACTCTTTACTTTGCATAGGATAATATTTATTTCTTTGGTTTTGAGAATTTAGACACTTGATACAAGAAAGCTCTTGTAGTAGATTGTCCTAGAATAAAATACACCTTCTACAAGAAGGTTAAAGGAGCTCAAAGCCCGACACTGTACATAATTTTCTCAAGAAGGTTGAAGGGTGTTCCATAAAGGACAAAGCTCAATTTGATTCCGTTCTACGCATAACTCTCCCGAGAAGATCGAGAAGGTTGAAAGAAGGCACAAGTCTACGCTGCAATATCGCAGGTGGCCTGACAGAGTAGGAACCGTGATGCAACTCTATCTATCCTATGATTATTTGACACCGTACATAATTCTTCCGAGAAGATTGAAGAATGGCCAACCTGACCACATCTCGTTCGAGGACTGTCGTCAGGAAGGTTAAACAAAGAGTCAACCCGATCTTGAGCAAAAGGCAAACCCATCTTCATTCTATTCAATGATTTCCGTTAAGATGGTTTAATGAGAAACAAAAACCCGATATCGTACGCAGTTTTCTCGAGCAAGGCGAAGTCTCTCAAGAATGTTGAAAGTGAACAATCCCGTCCCGGCCTCCTTTGATGGTTCCTGTTAAGGATGTGATTTGGTTTTGTTTTTACTTTGTCCGATAGCATTTGTGAATGATTAGGTAAATGGAGACCTGAGAATATTAAAGAAGTACAGAACCCCATCACGGACAGCTGGAGGTGGTGGAAAGAAGGGCAAAACCTGATCAGATTCCATTTCTTTTTCCTTAGTATTTTTTAATTTGGTGGGTTTATTCACCTCCTCTGTGAATGTAATATACATTGTTGTCTGCTTAGAAACAAATAAAAATTTAATCGGCTGAATAAATGCCTAGCCTTCATAAGTTTTATAAAGTCTTTGAGAAGGCTAACGCATAAGATTTGCTTTTCTGTTTCTAAAAATATCTTTTATCGGTTTGGTGTAGCGGTGTGAACTGGAGTTCTGTTTCGTTAAAGAAGATAAGTTTTAGCAACAACTCTCATTGTTGAAAGTGACATTTCTTTTATTGTTTGTCTCAGTAGTGACGCTTTGTAATTTGGCACGAATGAATTTCGTTGTGTCGTCTAATATCGCTACCATTGTGTGATAGACATGCAATAGTGCTCCTGGTCATTTGAGGTTATTCAGCACACTACTACTCAAATAACCATTCTAAATATCTGTCATACACTATCTCAAAGCAAGACATCTGTTTGTGAAAGAGATGATCATGCAAGAATGTTTCAACCATTTTTATAATTAAGGAATTAATTTTCAACCAGGCATCAATTTTGGACTGTTCAATTTTTATCAAGTTTTTTTTGCCATCAATAATTTAAACAAAATTGAATCTAGATATCCATTTCAAAAAGTATAAATAGACATTCTGAAACCAAAGAAGTAGGGTAGGGTAGTAAAAATGGTATTGGCTGTATGATTCACTATTCCAAACTGATTTTGCTTATGTTGTTTAAAGAATCTAGCATTTGTGTACAGAAGCAAAAAGCAGTCTGAAAGCTACAACCACATGTTAATGGTGTTTCTTGATGCCTCTTAAGTGCTTGAGATCCCCTCAAAAGAAATGTTGAACCTATTGTTAGCCTAACGCGACAATTAAAGGCTTTCGGCTTTGTCCTGATTGTTGCCCTCTTCTAAGAGGGTTAAAAAAGAGAAACAGTTCAACGAAACGCTGCTCGTTTTGCCACCAAAGCTGTAGTACTTTTACAGGAAGGGCGCAGCTCTGCTACTATTGGAACCTTTCCATTTGTGTTTATACTGTTTTTCACAAAAAAGTCATTTTTGACTTTTAAACGGTTATAGTATATTCATCAACTTCATTCAGATAATATCAAGACAAGTCGTGTTTACGGAATCCCGCGCGACCACACTTAACTTAAGAACAGTTTTGCATGGTTACTGTCAAGGTCTGCAATAGATAAAGTCATAGTAAACTCATTTTAAAATTGAAGAGAAAGACTAGGATTTTCGGCACTAAAATGCGAAGATCGGCACTCTGACTTACTATTTAACGATAATCAAACAAAGACGATATCAAATAAAGCAAACTTAAGTCTTCTAGTAAGTAAAGGTTGAACACGCCAAAACGTGGGCACTTAAAATTTTATTTTATAAAAAAAGAAGTTATTATTTGAACAAAAACAAGAGATACTTTATTTATTTATGATGGCTTTTACATGTGAACAATATTTGTTTAATCTAATGTACCAGCATACGCCACAGAACGTACTTTACGTCGTATACGACTCATTCGGGTTTGCACGTCCTCATCGCTGACTCTTTTTGTAGCCCCTGACCAGGATTTCTGTAGGTCAGCCACGGAATTTGCTTCTCCACCTTTCTTTTTTAAGATGTATTTCATTATAGACCAATACCCTTCGATTGGTCGAAGTTCAGGACTGTTGGGGGGATTGCAGTCTTTGGGAACTACAACAACTCCATTTGCTCATACAACTCTTTCACTGATTTAGCATAGTGGCAACTGGCTAAGTCTGACCAAAACAATGGTTATGACTTATGCTCTTGTAGAAAAGACAGAAGCCGCTTTTGCAAGCAGTCCGTTTTGTAAATTTCCTGGTTTATTGTTCCCGTGGTGATGAATGACCGACTTCTTTTTCCACAGCTACCAATAGCTTGCCAAAGTAAGTATCTTCTTTTATACTTGAACCTTTTTTTAAGTTTACAATCTTCTGGAGCATCTTCACGACTTTTGCTGGTGTAAAACTCGTGACCCGGAATTTGCTTTGATATAAGTTTCGTCATCCATCACCATGCATTCATATCTTGTTAAAAACTTTTTGTGCAATTTTGTCGATCTACATTTTGGCAGTTAAATTCTGTTTAGCATTACGATCGGGTGCGATTTTTGTCTTATAACTTTTTAAACTAGCTCTACTCTTAACTTTTTGTACATATGATTGGGACATTTTTATCTTTTTAGTCACATCACGCGATGACAACTTGGGATTGGATACAAAAAGCTGTAATACGCGTTGTTTCTTCTTTTTGTCCTTCACTCCTTGTTTTCCTCCACTTCCTGGCTTTCTTTCCACTGTTAAACGGTCTCGGAACTTTTTTAAAACAGAACAGATTGAGGATAATTTAACTTTTTTGCTAGTGCTTTGTAATTCATTAGAAGATTTTTAGTGTTTTCGTGCAAGATAAATTCACGTAGCTGCAGTTGACGGCTTGCCATGTTAACAACGAATGAACAACAAAAAATATCAATTGTCACATTTTGTTTCTATTGCTACTAGATATGTTTTGTCAAAATAAAAAACAACCTATGTCTCTTATCTTAGCTAGTAGTAACTAGCTAACTAACTAGTAAGTTCTAATTCGTGTCCAGGTTTTGGCGTGTTCAACCTTTACACAACAACATCGAATACAATACAATATGGTTTTTTGCAATGAAGCTAGACTGTTAACTTTCATACTTAATTTTTCCCTGAAAGTCAATTCAAAAAAAAAAGAAATGGGCGTATAGTTGTCTAGAAAATTGAAATGGAAGTCTGTGAGCAAATACACAAAATAAATATTTAATTATATAAGACTCATACCAGAGATAACTGAAGATTTCATAAATCAAAATTGCAGAAATCTCTCAATCAAAATAAAATATAGAGTTTTTCAAACATTATATGAAATTGTAGAAAGTAGCATCCATAGAGACAATAAAAGATAACTGTTAAGAAGTCACTACACGTATTACGCGTTCATTAGCTGTTTACATGAGTAGTCTATACTATTATTTATTGACTAGAAAACAAACAGCAATAAAATTCAATCATAAATTCCTAAAAAGTACTGGTATTATCTAGGCGCTGATAAAAATACATAATTATTTAATTTATATTTACGAGGTATTGTAACGAACAATGCACTGCATTATGAAACAGAACCGTTTCCTCACATACTTTACATTATCCAACTAATTCTATTTCAAACCATCTCCTTATATCATATCGTTTATAAATAGTTCCAGGAACAGTCTTTTAAACTTACTGTGTGCTACGTATTATTATGTGTAAATCAACGAACGTTGCTCTTCCTAGTGACAGATAGCTAATGGTGTATTTTCCGCTGTTTTAATACTGCCCCCTTTTATAAATTTATTTAGATAATCGACGGTATTTAAATTTCAAACGCCAGAACGATTTAATTTTCACTTCTTAACAGTTGTGCTATTTACTCTTCTACCAAATACATGCCAGATCTTCCTGTTTGAATTCTGGTCTGTCAGCCAGTAAGACAAAATTATGTCATGCTTATAAATATTTGTATTCCGGAAAATAACCTCAATATATCACTTGTTATGCAACACAGAAACCTGTGAAACTTTAATCTATTCTAGTTATGTAGTTTCTTGTTGTTTTTTTGTATTAACATACTTTTTTCTTCGAATGGTTACGTATCATGTAAAACTTCTTGACAAGTACTACTTTTTCTAGTATTTTTTAGTTTGTTATTAATATCACAGCTGGAATTATATTTGCAAATTATATAGTCTACATTCTTATGAACCACAAGCTAATAAAAAGGTGGAATATTTAAGTTTGATACCTTTTTCAACGTTTTTTCAGTTGTGTTAATTTAGAAATAATACAATGAAGCACCAAACAAATAACAATATTTAAAACTGAATGATATTGTAAGGCTGCAGGTTCTTTCTAATCTCTGAAATTATTGGGCGCCAGATTTGATGGAAATTCTACATCTCCTGTGTTATCCATCAATGCCAAAGTTGATAATTAAATCTCTATTATCCACAGCTGGAGTCATAAAGAAACCAAACAGAAAGTACATTCGTGTGTGAACAAAACAAGCCTCGAGTACGCACCGTCCTTACAGTAAACGGTGCTTCATATGCTGAAATTCGATATACCGTGACGTAGCAAAGAATGCCAGAATTCTGCTGCCGGATATCATCACTATTTAAGATGGTTCTGAATTGAATATTTGATTCTACAGCACTGAATAGATGTATTTTGTGGTTTAAGCAGATATCTTTATGTCCGATGTATTCCTGAAGTCAGTCTAAAGTCTCTAGCAATTAAATACGCTGCAGGGAGGTAATGAATGTCGTGAGCTATTGCTCACGATTTTGCTATTACTTGCAACCGATAAACTCTGTTTAACTTTTCTTTTGTATTGATTTGTAAATTGAAACTGATTTTGTAATTGGCAAATATCTAAAGGGCTGTTGAATCTGGGGATTCCTGTGTTATCCATCAATGCCAAAGTTGATAATTAAATCTCTATTATCCACAGCTGGAGTCATAAAGAAACCAAACAGAAAGTACATTCGTGTGTGAACAAAACAAGCCTCGAGTACGCACCGTCCTTACAGTAAACGGTGCTTCATATGCTGAAATTCGATATACCGTGACGTAGCAAAGAATGCCAGAATTCTGCTGCCGGATATCATCACTATTTAAGATGGTTCTGAATTGAATATTTGATTCTACAGCACTGAATAGATGTATTTTGTGGTTTAAGCAGATATCTTTATGTCCGATGTATTCCTGAAGTCAGTCTAAAGTCTCTAGCAATTAAATACGCTGCAGGGAGGTAATGAATGTCGTGAGCTATTGCTCACGATTTTGCTATTACTTGCAACCGATAAACTCTGTTTAACTTTTCTTTTGTATTGATTTGTAAATTGAAACTGATTTTGTAATTGGCAAATATCTAAAGGGCTGTTGAATCTGGGGATTTTAGGTATTTTGATGTGATCCTAAATTATTACGATTAGTATCAAAAGATCTCTTTAAAGTTTACTATCTCAACTTAAAAGTTTTCTACTTTAATAATTGATTTCGTGGTTTTACAGGAACTGGTGGAAAAACGTTCTGTTTCTGCAGTATAATTCCAATTACAATCAGTTCATTGATTCCATATTTCTTACTTTTTTCTAGTTCTTCAATTTCACTTAAAATAGTTATAACCCCACATCATTCTGTTCAGTGAATAATATTGGTAAGACATTAAAAACTTACCCGGTACTGAGATCATTTAGCTTATGTAAAAGACATCGCAAGCGCAAATTTCGAAATTTAATGATTGGTGGATTTCCGCATTCTATTGCCTTTTCTAATCTGTTTCCGGCACGTTTTGTATGAAACTCTTCCTTCCACGAACAGACTTAAAAGAAGAAGTATTCTCTTCAACAGAAGTTGGTTCTTCTTTAAGATGACCTTTGTGAACTTGGAGGTATGCTATGTACTAAATTAGATTCATTTGTTTGGTTCTATTTGAACACTTCCAGAATGTTTTTAAATATGTCCTTTCGTTTCTCAGGTCTTTATTTTGTGAATTATTCCAAGTTTTTATATGGAGATTCCTCAGTATCCAAGCCATTTAGGCATGGTTAAATTGGTTAACTTTGGATGCTTCCGTTCTCTCAAGGGTTTGGAGCCCGCCAATTCTTATACAAGAAAAATTGTAAACTTGGTTCGTCTTCAAGGAGCTCTCTTATCGTCCCAGATGGGAGTCTAACTTAATAAAAGTTATGTGATATTAAAATCGTAAGAATTATCGTTACTTTTTAAGTTTAGTTGAGTTAAAATGACACCATAATTTCTCAATATTAATTAATTTGAGCTTCTAATAAAAGCAAAAGCATCAATAATTAAAAGTAAGTAACTAAAATAACCCTGAGATACTCTTGAATACAGTTAGATCACCTTAAATAAGGGATACATATAAGTTTAAGCCTTTTTAATAGAGGTGTGTATGATAATCAAATTGTTTATTAAAGATTAGGTTGTACGAGTCCTCTCATTTTTTTACTAGAGTACCCTGATCAGGTGCATTATTCCCGCTAATCTGGCTTGAAGAGTCTATTTTAACATTGTCGACCATTTATCTTGGTTTGTTGTTGTGATCTGTTTAGTTTGGTAATTTGATTTCTTTTGGAACTTGGAAGTTACTCATCAATTGATATTAGGGAAACCGATATACGAGGAATTAGGAAAATATGAGAAAAGCAAAAAAAATCAATAAATCTAAATGCTGATAATTTCTATAGATTCCATTAAACTAGTTAAAACTTTAAGAGCAAGTTTTTCTATCTCACCTAAGATTTTGTGGACGTTTTGACATCAATTTCGAACTGTTCTTGATACAGTCTTCCAAGTTTATCAACTATAGAGGAATTATTGTTTTGTTATACGAACTACTATTTTTTTGTAGACCTTGTCGTTTATTTCATTTCTAGTTCAGGAACTGAGGTTAACACGTTAAGCACGGCGTAGTATTAAAAATGTATACCACGGTTCCTACGGACTTGGAGTCTAGAATAAGACCGCGCCCGCACTGAGCATTTAGACGACGTGAGTTTCTCAACAAACCACGCTATCGTGTCGTGCCGTCCTAGTGACCCATCTATAGTTTTAGACCAGTAATTGTAAGTCACGTTGTCGAGTTTTTCCATACATACAAAAGAGCGTGTTGCAAAAGGGTCGGAATATCTTTTAAGGGTCATGATTCCCCGGTTTTTGGGTTTATTCGATATAGCTTCGAAAGCTCTATCTACTTCTCTAACCATTGTTACTCTTTACAGACAAAGGAATGTCCAAAAAATTGCACCAAAAGCCCAAACGCCTGACTGGGATATCAGAAGTTTGAACCCTCGCTGTTCCAAAAAGGGTAAACAGAAAGTAATGATACTTGGCCAGTAGATAGAGCTTTCGATGCTATATCGAATGAGCTTGAAACACGGGGGTCATGACCCTTAAAGATTTGCCGACCCTTTTGCAACAGGTTCTTTAATCTATAGACGGCGAGGTGCAAACGTTGTACCACAAAAAATATACAGGGTGTTTCATTAATAATTGGAAATATTTTAACTGTAGAATCCTGAGCTCAAAATATTAAAATTTAACCCAAATCACTTAGATAAAATGTGGCTCCTTACTGAGTTACAGGGTGTTTTATTTAAAAATTTAAAAACTATTTGTACCCAGTAGTTTAAAACTATTTGACGTATCCTTGTCATACTTGGCAGGAAGTGTAGGTATTGTACACCCTACTAAAGTATGTTAAATAATCGTTTCTGGCTACTACCTGTATAATAGAAAAACTAGAAAAAAAAGCAAAATTTTGAAGGAAAACACGCAGTACTGGCCATATTGCACTAAAAAAGACTAAATTCGAGAAAAACGGTTTTGGCCCAGGGGTTCTAATTTTGACATTCTACGCCCGTGCTTAACGTGTTAAATAGTAAAACTTTGCAGTAATTCTTCCTGTTTCCTTATACAATTTCCTTCTAACCCAAAAGACTAAATAAAAAAGTAACTGTTAAAAAGAAAGTTTTTACCGTCTCGAAGAACTGAACTTAATTAACAAATCCGATCGGTTTTTCTAAAAGCCAAACGGGTCCGTAAAGTTTGAAAAGCTCAAAAGGTCTGGCCAGTTCGAATCGCCTGCCTAGCACGAAACCGAAATTAAAGATGAGTTTTCTTGAGATGGGGCATCTGTTGATATTGTCTGGCTAAAGAACTTATATTGCGGTTTCAGTCAAGCTGTCTTAAGATAAAAAAGGTCCAATATCTTGATCTTGATCCAAATCAGGGGTGGATAAACTTGGACCCTGAAGCTCAACTGGCTCGTTTGCATATTTTGCAGCTCAGACATCAAAACTAAATTTCTTTGTTAAATTTATGTTCGACAGTTAGTTTCTGTTGATTCCTCCTTTATATAAGCTAATTCTGCCCTGGGGATCAAGTTTGCTCACCCATGATTTAAATCTCATACAGAACTTTTACTGTTTAGTTTTTTAGGGCCACTGGGTATCTTCTGTAATCAAATTCGAAATTCTTATTTGCAGTTACAGAACTTTTTTTTCTCGCATTTTATTAGTTTAATACAGCATTTAAAAGGTTGGTGAAGATTTGTAACCCGAAGAAGTCCTCTAGAGTTTATCCTAAATGTAAATCTCAAGTTCTTATTAATGATGTGCTCTCTCTGTTGATTTCTTGCTAATTTATATGCAATATTCTCCCTTTTTTGTTCCACCGTCCGTGACTGACCCCCTAACTATACTAATTATGTGAAAACTCCCTCGGGCGAGTTTTTTCTACCCTATGCTCGCTATCTTCATCGTAGCCTTCTTTAACTTTAAACAGTATCTACTTACAATATTCAATTTGTTTATTTTTTATTGATAATTAATTATTGATTTTAATTTTATCTGAGGGAGCACAGCTTTGTAGTTTTTGTTTAAGCAGCCGCCACTAATTTCAGTTTTTTAGATGAAGATATATTGAAAGCTATATAGACAACAGAACGCATATCATTTGTAATAGCCAAATGCTGTAACAATATAAATGGTTTTTTAAATGATTCTACGTTAAAAACGACTATCTACCAGACGTGTTATTTATATTAATTTCATAACCTATAATTACATTTTAAATTGCATAAATTAGAACTACACACCATAAGAACATTAATTTTTTTATTTTTAACTGCTTTTTAAATGTGCTGATAATAACTGACTGCCTGTAACGATTCGCCAAAAAACTAGCACGTCTCTATTAATTCTAGAGATCATAAGTAAAAGTTATTAATTTCAATTTTAAAAAATTCCATAATTATTATCTACTAAATCGGACTAGGAAAGATTACATGCATATCTGGCTTCGATTTACTTTTAGTTTTAATTAAACTAATAACATATTGGTTATCTTGAAGGGCGTATCTCCATTTTCTATTCAGTGCTGCTAATTGAAGGTTGACAGTAAAATGCATTTTACAGTTATATACAATTAAGTTATCTAATTACAAACATAAAACTTCAGTGCCAGCAAAACTGTTAATTTAAAAAGTCTTAAAATAGTTATAAAAGAAAGAAAACAACTAATTTAATTGCGAAATCAAGTAATAATGTTTATTTACAACATCTCTTCGTTTGATCACTTATAAATTATAATTGTGAATTTCAAGGTTTCCATCTCTGGAATTTACTGTAAATTACACAAAGGGCAAAGCAAAATCTTTAATTATAAGAAATTTTAATTTCGTTAACATAAACTTGGAATATAGTAACAAAAACAAACTATAAAAAAGGTGGTTCTTTCAACATCTCCAACATCATAATTAACAAATCCATTTAAAAGCTCATTAAGAGGATACGCTAAAAAATGCATCTGATATAATTTGCCACCCAGAAGAAACCATTTGTGAATGTCTAGTGTCTGGTCTGCATCCCAAATATAACTGAATCATCATCATAAACAGAACAGAGATGTAAAAAAATGCATTTTTTCCATTCCTTTCCTACATATAAACATTAAAATAGTTCCACGGTAGCTACACAGACACTAAAATCCTAACAAACACAAGTGGGAGTAATTGGTAATAAAATCGCCGTAAATTTCTGGTTTGTTTTCACAGGCAGCAGCGGCAGCGTTGTCATAATTATTTAGAAAAGGAAAAGCTGATAATACAAATTAATAATAACACGGCTCGAGGGCGGTTTTTATTTTATTTTGTACTCTCTTGGGATTATAGGTATGATAATGATGATAACAGGGTGCATCGTAAATTCCCAGAAATTATTACGGGATTACCACTGGAATTTTTTTTATTATGTTTAAATTCACCCTCGTTTATTATTTATATTTTTGTTTGGTATCTCGTAAACGCGAGATATAAATCTTACGTTTTACATCCTTTTTCATAATCTCAAGGTTATTTAAGGAATGAAGATTTTTACAGACTATCACAATAAAGATAATCTTGTGGTTTTATTTTAAATAATGTTGCTTATTTGTAAATAATTAATAATTTATTTATTTAAACAGCTGGAATTTATGATAGTAAGATGCAGAATGAAGAGAAACGTAACACGAGCTTGTTTTCTATATTCATTATCTAATTATCCACGCTTCCTAGTTTACTGAAGTTTGATTAATAAAATCGCCTAGAGCGTGATTGCACCCCATTACTATCCATACTGGTTGGTACCTTCTGTCTTTAAATCTAAAAACGAATTAGCAACATAGACTCAACTCAACTATTAGATAGCTTTTTTGGCTAGTATTAGACCTACAAGTCAATTCCCCCCGCTCTACTACACACCTACATTTCTAACCACAAATGGTTAGGTTAAGTTAGGTTGGCCATCATCTACCTTGTTGACCCCAGCACTCCCTTCTGAAGCTACCTTTACCAGTTGGTCTATCCATTCTCATACTATCCACGTAAGACTCAAATCTTGTTCAAACTGATGTGTCAAGGTGGTTATGACAATATGTCCATTTACAGCTGCAGCATTTTTTATTTCTTCTTATTAGAGGCCATCTTTTTAGATTATCTGAACATTACCTTCTGGCGCCCAAATGAGATGGTGGGGACACTTAAACAGATTACCAGATGCACGACAAATAAAGAAAGTATGGACAGCTAGAACAATGGAGAAAAGTGGTAGTGGCAGACCAAAAAAGGAATGGAATGGTACAATAGGCGAAATAATAGAAAGAAAAGGTTGGACATGGAACCAGGTGGCAGTACAATCCAAAGACAGAAAGATATAGAGAAAGATGACAATTCCTCTAGGCTCACAAGGCAAAAAAAAGGATTCACCCTCAATATCTCCTAAACAAATAAAGTTATCGAATAAGAAACAACACCTCAATTTATTTATGGAAGAGGACATTAGAATACAGAATTAACTGATTCATAGAGGTCGTTGTGTTCGTTCTCGCACACATAACCTCAAAATCTTAAATGGCACTCCGACATTTGCGATACATCGTTGAAAAGGGGATAAGAACAGCAAACGTTTAATGAAAACAAAATTCAAATCGGCCCACTTAATCAAAAGTTATAGTACAAAACGTTTTATTTTAGTTGAGAATTTAAATTTTTTTAACTAAGTAAAGAAACCTATTTCAATTGTTTTGGTGCTTATTTCAGATGCAAAACACATGAACGTAGGCATTGTTAATTGTAAATTGAACTGTCAATAGAAGGTAAAAACAGAAGTGAAGGAACAACACGAAATAAATAGTTTTTCAAAACAATACCTCAACGTAGGAACTCACCATAGTTCAATTCATCTTATGCAATGTCAGAACATGTAAAGTTGGACTTGTTTTTTATCTAAAGTACATATTAAAACAATCGAGATACGATAATTTACGTAAAAAACTGACTTACCTTTGTTATTATAGTGAGACTTTTTGTATAGTAACTTTGAATCCAGGTGACCAATTCATTGTCTTAGTGATAGTTCTGAATGAAGAACAACTGAAACTACGCCTATTTGGAGTCGAATAGTATGAATTGATCTATTAATGTGAGTCGCCAGGTTAGGTACTTCCTTTAAAAGATTGCCCATCTTCTGTTATTTCTTTTCTATTGTTTTGACTTCTATTGATAGTTCAATTAAATTATTCATTATTCATGTTTCATATCCGAAATAAGTACCAAAACAATTAAAATGCGTCTATTTACTTAACTAGCACGATTTAAACTCATCACTAAAACGAGACATTTTGTGCTGTAATCTTTGATCTACTAGGCCGACTTCAATTTTGTTTTCACCAAAACATTGCTCTTGTTATTCCCTTTCCAACGACGTATCATAAGTGGTAGGGTGCCATTTAAGTTTTGGAGATTATGTGTGCAAGAGCGAGCACAGCGCCCTCTATTATTGAATTAATTATGCATATTAATGTCCCCCTCCATAAATAAATTAACGTGTTTTTTCTTATTCGATATCTCCATTTGTTTACCAGACATTAAGGGTGGATCCTTTTAAAATGAACACACTGTATATACCTTCTGATTCAAGTTTTTCCTACTGTAGAGTTATGGTATGCCTGCCACTACCCCCAATGCTCTTGTCGCTTCTATTCTGCACGCTTTAGAATGATCACTAAAAATGGATGCTGCAGCAATTTTTATGTTTTTAATTCTTAAATCTCTACAGCCAGAAGTGTCGTGCCGAAGGCGCAAAAGATGCATTGCACCGGGATGACGAGTTCTAGAGGATCTTGAATTCCGAAAAGTTATTTCTGGAATATGTACCAAATAGGGAATGCAATCCCATAAAATAATCTCAATCCCGAGAGATCCAGATATTTGCGAGATTCCGCAGGGTGCTGTAAGACTTCGCAAGCAAATCACAAACTAGTACCACATTTGAAGGGTTTTAACTAAAATTAAACAATTTTTAAGTATCAAATTGTTTATTGATATTCTTCAAAGAGAATTAAACATTATTATTATAAGAAATTAAACATTAATACCTAATGAATTAATGATAAAAAGAATATTAAATATTTTGAAAATAACTGCGCAAAAAAGTTAGAGTGTTAATTGTTTCATCGGCTAAACGGCTCCTGACTTTGTAAACTAGGCAGCCAGCAGCGTAAAAGGTTGTTCTACTTCTACGCTCGTAAGAACTATCGTCATTAATGAGTTAAAGGCAAATTTGAGGTATGTGCCTTTTAATCCACCTGACTCAAAATATTTCAGTTCCTTTTTTATGAAAACCTCAAGATTGTTATTGCCAGATCTAAGTTAGGATGTCTCAGAAGTTTTCAAACTGGTCAAGGTCAGTTCGAGTTCGTCTTGAAGTGACATTGGTGCTGCTAATGCTGCTGAATTTGACTCTAGATTTGCGAGAGGTACGTCGTCTTCAGAACCATCAGCAGTAGCGGTGGTTTTTACGTAGTTTTCCTTGAACTTCGTTTCTCCTCAGTCCCGCAAATCCCGCGCAGCATCCCGCTCAATTGACGAGCGAGATTAGTCTCGCGTATTGGATGCGGGATCCCGGCATTTCGAGATCCCGGTATCCTGGTATTGCATCCCCTAGTACCAAATATATACCTTTACTCAGCGATTACAGTACAGTACAGCAAATTCGCAGACAATTTCCACTTTAAAATTCTTTATTTTTTTAATTTTCTAGTCATCTGTCCAACGTTTAAAAAATATTTAATGAACAATAAGGCAAAGCTCAGACCAACTAGATTAAAACAATTTAGGTGCTTCCTTAATGTACTATCGACAGCTATTGAAAGTAAACGAATGTTAAAAAACGCTCATTAAATTTTTCAGTTTCTTCATTTGAAACCCATTGTGCAACTTTTTTCTGATTAGACCAAAGCTGTAATTAGAGTGAACACGCCTCTGGTTTTCAACCAGAGACTCCGGTTTTTGATCAGTGATCTTTGGGCTACGGAAATAACGCTGATTTCTCCGTTCTTGCCGAAACGTCCTGTATGAAACCCATAGTTAAGTTTTCACAGACACTGAGCAATCCAAATCTGGGTAAAACCTAAAGAACTTACAGTTTCCGGAAACTCTAAAAATCGTGAAAAGATTTTTTCGGTATCACTGATGTTGAACGTATTTTTTTCACAAATGTTTGATTGATGGACGGAGGAAAGAAATAGAATGTGTGTGGAATTGTTAAAGTCAAACTGTATTATTTTGTTGATTATTAAAAAAAGAAGAACAGAACTGTTAAGATACTGCCGGAACAATAACAAATACTCATTTATATAATAAAAAGTTTAATAATTTAATAATTTCCTTAGTGTATTATGTATTTTGAAGGTTTTCTCTATTTAGAGTTACATATTGTGTTTGTTGTGTTTTTCGAATAGTTAGATTTTTAAATAAATAGTACTGAGATTTTCGTCAAAAAGAGGAATCTCCGTTTTTGTATTTCATTAAAGGTAATCACTACAGCTGTAACTCTTCAAATAAGCAAGGTCCCTATTTTGAGAGAATTAGAAACGAGCACCCAAAAGACAAATTTGACGATTGGGCCCGCCATTGTACCTATTTCTGATACGGCACTCTAGGCCTTAGCCAAGCCCAACTTATTGGATCACATAGTCCTGGCTGAGACAGCCCGACCAGACCGATCATCCGTGATCAACCAAAATTTCGAAAGCACGTAAACGAATAAGATCTTACCGCATCGAACATAGATCGTTCAGTTCGATCGTCCACGATCCGCCCATTTGAAAGTACGAATTGGTTCAAAATTTGATCGCTATGGTTAATATGAACGATATGTTAGGGTATGTCTACGGTCCTTAGACAAGACGGTCGTCTGATATGCCGGCCAGCTGATAATAATTAATAATTAAGTTAAGATCGGTAATTTTAGCACTCGTTTGTTTGTTTGCCACTTATCAAAAACGACCTGAAATAAAAGACGCGCGCAATATGAACTAACATGTGCATTAAAAATATGTACCATTTGCGAGTCTTACATATATTCAAGAGATGTTTGTTCTATTAGTAGTTTAGTCTCCTGCTTATTGGTTTGTTATTTTATGTTGTGCAATTTCACAAGTTGGTCCTTGTCTTACGGAGAGGGAAGTGATATAGTGTTGACTCGGGGAATGCTTCTGCCTACATATGCAGTATAGGAGCTTTGATCTGTTTTGCCTGTAGTATATCTCTCGTGCATGGTACTGCATTATTTCTTGTTTCCTATGTCATATTGCGTTTCCCAGAATTTAAAAATTATTTCATGTAGTAGCTTCTCCATGAGGATTCTTAAAAGAAATTAAGTTTTGCCTTTATCTTTATTTACCTTTTATCTCTGTAAGGCTTTCTCAGTCGTAATTTCCAATGTTTTTTTCTGTAAAGATTTCTTTATTTCTTTGCCTGATTTCCAAGAATAGCTAGTCTGTAACAGATTATTACCTAAATACAACCTTGTAGCCTTTCAAAGCTTGAGCGCAAAAACAACCGCAATGGTAAGATGGTTGTTTTATACGGACTTAGCAGAGCTTGATTACTTAGAAAAATAACATCATTAATACCTCAAGATGGTTGTTGCTAACAGGAGCATCTTACTATGACCTGAGAAGTGCAGAAAAAAGGCAAAGTGATAATTGAAACAGATCAAAGTTCGTGGGTGGTTAGTTTCTTTACCATTTTGTCAACTACTAGGTTAAATATAATTGGAGAAAGGTGATGGAGGTGCTGATATTGATGCAGGCTGTGCTGCTATGATAAGATTTGTCAGCCGTCAATAGATTTGAAAATAGAAAAGAACTTTGTCAATAGCGTTATTTGATACTGAAGCAACAATTTTGACCTTAGATATCTTTAAACTTTTTTTTGGTGTAGACAAACTGAAAATTCTAGAAGACATCTTACAAACCTATCTCCAATAATTATTACCACTGATAACTAAATTAAAAGAACCTTGCTATAGTTAAGTTTTTTTTAGATTATTGAAATAAAAATATCTCTATTCATTTAGTATCAGAAAATTATAACAAGAAGTTACTAGTAACTTTGGACAAAAACTAAGAATTTAATTTTATGATTACTATTCATAAACTGAATGAAGATGGAAGAAATTACATGAATATAGACAGACATCCAAAAGCTCAAAATAGTAAAATCTTGATTTTTTTCTGCACAAGATTTGAGTTTTGACAGCACAACGATCAAACATCTCTGTTATATTGCTTCAAATAAATTTTATTGATTTTTCTTTTTGCTTGCTCTTGTAGATTGCACGCTAGCACATTTTGTCAAAAAGCAGAACTTGAGCCATTGAAACATTGCAGGGTAGTACTTACTACGTGCCATCTTGTAAATGCGAATCCATTCCAGCACCATCTCTGTTTTTGGCTTACCAGTACAAGATACTACCTAAGTGTTCTTCAGTCTTTATCTATCGTTTGTTTGTTTGATTTCTTTGCTATATAATACGTCAAATCATTCACATACTGAGCAATCAGAATAATAAATCACAAACTACCGAAAGATGGCAATCTCTACACTTATTTTTATTTTATGTTTGAACGTACTTCCTCAAGATAAATACACTCATCAACTTTAGTTAGATGACTTTAATGATTTTGTTAAACTATAATTTAACAATTAAGTGGATTATTGTCTTCAACATCTTTTTAACATCGAATCTTGCTCATTTAACACAGAACAGTATTCAAGTTCATTTTTATCAGGTCCTTGTTCATAAATGGAGATTCTTATGCAGATGAAAAGAAAATCCAGAGTTTAATTGAAAGACGAATAAACAAGTTATCGTACAATTTAAGTAACAATTGAAAGACGCTGTTCTCTGATAAATTAAAATTTTTGAAATTTCTTACTGCTTACTCAGAGATGATGTGTTTCGACTCAAAGATGATGTATTTCGACTCAAAGATATGCAAGGTTTTTGCTCTTGGCTTTAAAAACTCATAAAGATATTGACTTGTATCACCTGCTTTGAGACATACTGTATATTGAGCTGTAGTTGTTCTAAATTTCTAGAACGTCTTACTGTTTACATCTGTTCCAGAATGTTCTAGAGAGTTCGAATTTTTTAGTAATCTTAATTCTTTTACATGAAACAGAGAAGACATTACTTAAGAATTTCGCTTCGCATGCCCATTCAAAGCCGCTTACGGCAATCTACCTTGAAATGTCTTCTATTCCAATCATCTCCTATTACAATGTCAATCATCAAGCTTTGCACTATAATTAGAGGCACCTGCGGCGGCCAACAGTTAAGCTTTATCTTCCCCACTTTTCACATCTCTATATGACTACTTGCCTAATAACCATGCTTCGTCCTTCCTAACTATTCCGGCTTTGTCGGCAGTACCTGAACTTGAAGATTTCACAATAAAATAAAATAAATGTGGAATAATTACGAGTAACACTACACTGGAATATACAAGTCAATAGTTCACCACCCGACGTCGTATCAAGTTGTATAGACCTACAACATTTTAGTCCATGTGCTATTTGTTTCAAAATGAACTAGGGCACTTTAATTTTCCCATTGTAATATCTACATTTAATTTCGTCTACAATATCACAGTATAAAAACCTTACGGAATCAGTACGTTCACTGAGATAAGAATTCTGTTACGTGTTTTTTGACGTGTGGTGACTGCGCACTGAACAAGATTCAGTAAACAGTGTCGTACAATTGTTGTGTTGAATCTTCCAAAAACAGCGCTAACACTTCGTACACCTTTGCAAGTTGCGCGTAGTGACAATGTGCAATAAAAATTTTGGACATAAGCATCAAAGACGTCGACAACAAGTGAAATTACTGATTCCGTATGGTTTCTATACTGTGACAATATCTTTACCCATGGATTATTTGACCAATAGTCACATTTACACTAGGAAGAATACTTACATTTTCGAATCATAGTAGTTGACCGGTGTCCTAGTTCATTTTGAAACCAACAGTATATACTAGTAAATATTACTATACTAGAAATATATGTCGCTATAATATGGACTAGTTTTAATTTTAAAATATGTTAGATACCATTGCATTTTATTCTTGACTCAATTTTCATTTTTTAATTTCAGTTTTTACTTTTGGATGAAAGGAAAAGTGAGATGCAATAAAGACAGCCTAGAAAGACTTAGTTGACTTGTTATTACCCAACCAAGCCTTTGATAAAGTGACTGAGTGAGGCTGCTCAGTCGAATGATACGCATAAATCTGACAAATTTATGCACAACACAGCGCCTTTAGCCTGTACTCTACTTATTCAGACATTTTCTTTAAATGATCCTTGTAACTACATTTACCTAAGCTTTCTAAACAAAAGATTATCTGTCTATGCAAATAATTCACCAAGTTAATTGCACATGTTGAAGAAACAAAAAGAACATTGTAAAAAGATACTTATTAGCTAATTCAATGAAAGGTGGTAAGATAATTTTTCTAAACACATATTCTCGAGATTTAAATGCCTGGTGTCTGGTTATTTTTAGTTTAACTTCAAGTTATTAGAGGAAATCCTGAACATCTGAGTCAAAAAAGTTAAAACGGCTATTGACTAAATGCTATAAACCATAGTCTGTCTGTGAATCTTGAATGTTTGGAACCAGACTAGTACATTCAACAGCAACACTTATCATAAGCAAGATATTTAAAAGCGCAAAAGTAGCACACAATCAGTAACTACTACAAACATATTCTCAAATAAAATATAAATATGAATTGAGATTTTGTAACTTCTTAACAGTTGGTTAAGATATTTTTATAAATAATGGTTTTATGTGCCTAGTATACAAAACAGTCACAATCGTATAATTCTTTCTTTTATAATTATCTGTAAGACCAGCCGACATATGTATCTCTAATCTTTGAATGGCTCGAACGACTAACCAACTATGCCTCAATTTAATCATTCTTCCCATTTCTCGCCATTTAGAAGATTCCCATGAATAGATATGAATATGAAACGCTCTTTATCAATCAAAGTTGCTATTGAATTACCTAGCAACATGCATATTACCGTATTCAATGGTCCGTAGCCCTCTTATCAAACGTATTTATCCAATAATATACTTGCGATTTTTCTTGGTTATTATTTCTGTGCGAAAGTAAAACTGTTTGTGCGGTTTGAAATACTCTTTTAATCATGCAAAAAATTTGACCTGACCTTTTTAAAAGATATCGAGTTTCTCATTGTAATTCTGTTGTGACGAGAAAAATGCCCCGAAGAACTAGACGAACAATTGATTCTGATTATATGATACATCTTCACTCGCTATTGTTTTGGCCCACCCACGAGCCTCTTACGGTTGTTCGAGCATCAATGCATTTACATAATAGTAACACAAACTACATGGCACAATTTAAAAAATAAAAAAATGTGAAATTTTAGGATGCCCATAAAATACCTTGTACGTAGATCTTTGAAATAATACTATTAGAAGAAAGAAAGTTCAAACAAACGAAGTTCAAGGTAGTCCGCATAGTTTCGTTCGTGTTCATTCATTATCTTCTCTGCCATGTTTCGCATGAAGTTTCCTCATTCTGCAATGTATCGACTTGGTACGCGACTTTTAAATGAATGACAATCCTTTGTTCCAATAAATCTTCAGAGTTGACTTGTTACTTATTTTATTATAGGAATTCCGATTCTTAAATAGTTCTAAATGCATGCATGGGGATCGCTTAAAGATGTATCTTTGCACTGCAGCACACCGCTATCATCATCATCAATCATTAACCACTCGAAGCCCGTAAATGCACGCTCATTATGTCACATCAATGCACGCTGATGCTGTTTAAACTTTTTATTTTTCTGTTTTCAATCTCACAAGATGTCTAAATAAGGACGGGGAAAATAATTCAAATTGTTGTGCTATTATAAGTTTTTAGATGCAAAAAGGAAAAAACTTGGGATTCCTGAAATAAATCTGGAAAATTTTCATTGTTTTATGGGTTGTAGTACTATTTATAGACACGTTGAGTTGGAATGTAGGAAATAAAAAATAAATTTGTAGTAGTAGTAGTACTGAACGTTGTAGTTACGCATGTAACATGAAATGTTTCGAATTATAGTATCAATACAGGAGTAATAATAATTTTCTTATATTTTGGTACAAGCTGGAGTAGTATTTTGTTAAGATAATTAGCAAGAAGTTCTAAGATGCAATTAAATCTACTTTAAGCCCGACTAGATGTTTATAACAGATAATCCTATAAATCTACATTTTTTGTTTTGGGCTTAGGAGGGTTTAATTAACAGAGTTCGGTTAGTAATGAGATGTAATTCAATGTGGTAATTAATTGTCACTCCAATTTTTCGTTTACTTGCGGAAAATATAAGCAATTTATTATAACTTTGATACCTTAAAATAACTCTTTGTGCTTGAAACATTGTAGAAGATATTATTGTAAGGTGTAATTATATTCAATACTTCTTTAAAAGAAAAATTTCGAAATTGCAAAGTAATATAATGTATGCTTAGTACTTCATAAAACTTAAACGAAAAGCAATAAAATTTATTTTACTAATTCTTGAGTTCATGCAGAATCGATATTAACAAAGAATCCAGAAAAGAATTAACTTACTGGGATGTGGACAAATCTTACATTTTTATTTCACAATGGAAAACTACTGAGGCGTTTCCTAAACTTTTTTTAATTTCATATGGATTTTCTCTGTTGCATTTCAATTCCAATATTATAATAATTTATTATGTTAATAAAATAAGTTTTATTACCTATTTAGATTTTAGGGAAACCTAAAATTAATCAAATTAAAAAGAATTTTGGTAAACAAAATTGTCTGTACAAACGAGAACGTAATGTTCAATACACGATCTCGCGAAATAACGCTTATACGTATACTAGAAATCTAGTAGTAATCAGTAAAAGCGTGTTTTAATACAACAAACAATTTTAGAAATGAAACAATAATTTCTACTTCCATTTCTAAGCACTAGATGCCGCTGGCAATCAGACTTCGGCATATTCTGGAATATCAGACAATGGTGCGGATATTTAAATATTTCTTTTGAATTTTAAGCATGTACAAAGAAAACGTACTCTTACACTGTTAACCTTGTTAAAAGAGCTGTGCAAAGAAAGAAGTTAGGATTCATCCTTCACTAATTTTCTCGGCAGATCTACACTTGCCGAAACAGATCGGGCTTCATCATTAGACAAGCTTGCTAAACTTCATCTTCCATTAACTGAGAGAGCTATGCACAAAAACGAAGCATTTGCGTTTGGCTTCCACTCCCTATTAACCTTTCTTCCACCAACTCTCTGATAAAACAAAGTACCCAAACGAATTAGACTTTGCACTCAAACTGGTTTAACTCCCCTGTCTTTTAACTTTCTCAAGGAAACTTTTATACAAAAATGAGTCAGGTTTCGTCCTCAAACGAGCTGTCTGGATTCGAAACTCAATTCTAGCCATTAAATCAGTAAAGGACCTTGAAAAGATGTAATAAATTCTGCATATAATTTAATGTTATTTGTCTTCCTCTGCGATGGATTTGTTCTTGTATTATCAGAATGTTCGCTGCTTGCAGACAGAAACTAACACATTATACACCAACACTAGTGATGCGCACTATAGGACATAATATGTGTGGCAGAAACCCTTCTGAATACAGACATTCGGACTTTGAACTGCTTAATAGCTCAAACTATACTGTCTACCGTCGAGATCGGTCTTCTACTAAATCTAACTTATTGCAATTCACAGCTCCATCATTCTGTTCGCATGTTAGATTTCCAAGAAGAATGGGTTTCTATATCATGTGGTATCCGTAAAATGTTTTGTGTTGTTTGCTTACCTGCATGTGCAGGATCGGACTCGGCCAATTTGACCCCGAAGTCTGTGCATATTTTGGCTCCTACATGATAACATAACATAATGGATAAAAGTGTAATTTTTCTATGGATTTTGCTTTCAATTTAAGAGGGTACATGAGTTATTTGTTTTTTGATCAGGCAAAAGATTGAGATTTTGATTTTCTGGTCACCAGTTTGGTTTGGCTCTGGATTCTGCAGACTCTTTAGTCTCTTGGGTTAGTCACGTGATATAAATCTGCTGCCGAGAATTTCCACACTAAATTATTGTATCCAATCGATCGTTCTTTTGACAATGTGTTTCTAGTTTGCGCTCATTTTAACTTATCGAGTATTAAATGGGATTATTCTCTCGAATCTTGTGACAACGACTCCTCTGCTTCGGTTTTGTTAAAACTTTTCATATTGTAACTTGACACAATTTAACTCAGTACTTAACTGTAACAACAGAATATTTGGATTTGATTCTTTCAAATAAGTATTACAATCAGTTGAAAAATCTAATTTTGCTATTATTAACGTTGATAACTACATTTTCCTTTGGATATAGTTACTCTTGAAAGAATTAAACATAAATGAGATTACTTTGAATAATCAGCCCAAATATTGCTCCAAGAAAGCAAATTATGGTGCCATTAACCCATTGTAAAGCTCTATCAACTGGGAAGCATCTGAGTTCTATACAGCACTGTTTGACTTCATTGACAATTACGTACCCAATCGATGATTTCCTGGTACACGTTTTCCACTACAAAGGTGATAAAAGAAAAACGTGAATTTTATATAAAATGGAAGTTATTTAACAATGAGTTAGACTACCTTACATTCATACGTTTACGAGGAAGGTCAAGACATTTGAGCATGACTCACATACACCCCTTCATTGTCAGTCGAAAAACGAATGGATACTGTAGCAATCGACAGCATGGAAATCTTTTTTCAAACCATTTTAGTCCGGTATTTATTGTTGCCCAATTACCTGATGGCAACGTGAATACCTATCATAACCATGCGATTTCTTAAACTTCAAAAACGACAATTTTTCTCAGGTTCTGCAAACTCTTTCAAGAAAGAGGGTAAATACTCCTGCAATATTCCTGCGCAAATGCGTAGTTAACGTGTCATTGCCAATTTTCATTTTCTTCATTTTGTTTCTATATTTAAGCCTGGAGATCGAAAATTAGTCAGTACTTATCAAGCAGTATCTCTCTTCTCAATACTACCAAAAATTTTGGAGAGAATCGTCTATGATGTTATTTTAGATTTTTTTAAAAACAGCTATTTAGGTTTCTTATTATTTATTGTTTAGATAAACGACATAGTAGATTGTGTTTGTAATAGTCGATTTTCTTATATCTATGCAGATGACATGAAGATTTTTTGCGAAATTACACATCCATCCGGTTGTTATTGATTGGCAGTTTAAAAAGTCAAGACTGAATAAATAAATAAAAGCCCCATTTCAAGCTCTTGACTACTGAAAACCTTTTGACATGCTTTATACTTTCAAATCTGAACTTTTTTATGATATTTAATTTTGTTTGGCTTGTCTGCTGTAATGAGTCTATACCATTTGTTTTCTTGTTTTATTGATGTACGAGATTTTCGTTTCGGTTTTGTAACTTTGAATAACTGCTCTTTTTATTTTCTGTGGACGCTAACCACCACTGTAAGTAATGAACAACCAGCACACGGCAGCCTTGTCTTTCTATTTACTTTTCAATTAAAGAAGTTCATTCTTGCTTTTTATTAGGTTCAATTGACATCTTAAAATTCTTATTTGTCGAAACGCACCAGTGTTAAGTTAGAATTTACCAGGCGAGTTCGCATGGCTCTGAATAAGCCGACACTTTTAATATCCAAAAAAATAAAAATAAGATTATTAACTACTAATATTGCAAAGCAACTTTATAGGATCGTGATACCAGTTACGCAAATTCCTATAACAGATTGTTGGGTGTATTGCATTTAAAAATTTTGAAGCTGCTGTCTCTGCAGTACATTTATTTACTTACCAAGAAGAATTTACTTTCTCATCGTGTAAAGCAAGGAAACAATTCTTGCTTTATTGTTTTGTTGCTTTGCTAGATTTTTCTATAAAAATGATTTGGTGGATATCTTTTTATATATTACTGATTGATTTACATTAACAAACTTTCAAAGTGTTAATGTATCACCAACTAAATATTATAGAACCACATAACATTTTAAATGAAACATTAAATATTAAAAAATAAATTAAGTACAGGTGTAAAATGGAAAATTAAATTCAAGAAATAGGTAATCGTTCTTAATCAGGTTACTTTTATGTGCAAATGAATTATGCTTTCGCAAACATAAAAGAAATTACGAGAATATCACAATAAAGATTATATCAAACAGAAGACTGTAAAAACGGTTTTAAACAACATTGCGTTAATTGAACTGAAACCTTCATGGTTATGGTTAGTCATTGTAATAGGAAGTATAAGTGAATAATAAGTACATAGATAATAATATAAGAAAAATCAATTATGTTTATTAATGAATGATTGTAATCATATTATTGTATAATAAATAACTAACTTCCTTTTCATTCACATTTCTATTACTCAATCTATAAACAATTTAAAAAAAGTTAAGGATTTTCATATTCAATGCCAGGATAAAACTGAAGGTATTTATCGATAGTCATTCAAAATCTCCGTTTGCTTTATAGCTTTATGGTTTTATTAGTCCATCTTTCCAAGTTTCTCCATTTAATACATTTATGACAGGATGACTCAGATAATGGAACAATAAAAAAACAAAATTAGTTGGGGTGTGTATAGTGTATTATATACGATCTGATTGCATCTAATAAACATGCAGCAATTTATAAAACTGCAGGTTCATTCTCTCTCGCCTGGCAATAATAATTATTATAAGTGTATTGTCGGTTCTCTCAAGTTACATTCACTCATTCACATGCTACATACCAAGTGCTAAACGTAATAGGCAATTTTGACTCTCTCGGGTGATTCATAAATTGTAGGGTAGGTTGGAATTTTGTCGTACCACAATAATAACGGGATTGGAATTTTTCTTGAATTACGTCTTTGATGTATAATTGAAAGGTTATTATTTGTGTATTTTCTTTGCAGACCACAACGATTGGAAAACCAGGCAGTAAAGTTGAAAAGCTTCCGTTTTACAATCACACGGAATGTGCTTGCATTGATAAATCCGCTGAGCCATCAACGTTAGATCTTTCAACATCGGAAGATAATCAAGAAGTATTACGTTCTTATAGATCGAGTTTATCAGTTAGAGCAGCCGATTCATCACCTCAAACTATTAGAAGGTACTCATTTAATATTTAGAAATATATTTGTTTTAAATTTAATTTGAAAAATATAACTTCAGATGTAAGTGTCCAGAAGAATACACCCCACGTTTATACAGAGGTTCTCATTGTACGTGCGATTGCACCGAGGGTAACATCGATTGTGCTCAAATCAAAAGAGGGAAAGAGTTTTTCTCATTAAAAGATAGATTGTAAGTATTTATAGAATTTCTTGCATTGGAACTAGCAATAACTAAAATCTTTGTAAAACATCAAAGCAAATTATATTTTATAGCTTCTATTTGATTGATGTGCACTGTAAGAGGTTTTCAAAGTATTTTATCTCCTCTTAAAGTATTGTTCATTAATTGGATTGCAATACAAGCATTGAAAAAATGAAGCCAATAATTTTGGTTTTTTGGTTCCTGATAAGCTCAGTAGTCCTATTTAGAATCTAAATCAAGATACCATTGAACTCGAATGACAAAGTTTGCAGAGGAACATAATATACATTAAACGAATGTTAGTCAGTTACAAATCGTCGTATACTTGTAAAGTTACACCCGAAGTGTTTAATTTCTCTATATTTTAACAGAAGTCATTTTTGTACGGAAAGTAGAATTTCTCTGGCGTCAAATCGTGTTTTGTCTAACTCTTCTGCAATGTGTGCACAATAGTCTGTGGTTCGGTTTAGCGTCAAAAATAGAAAAATGCTAGTTATGGTCTTATTAAGTGCTAGAATAGGATCTAGGACTAGGACTATTGCAACAACCAATTTGCTAGGTCCAGACTATAAGAATTTCCACTATTTGTGTTTCGACTGTAAAGAAAAAGCATACCAATCCAATATTTTGATGTCTTCTTATTCGAAGAAAGGTTCTGGTGAAAAGCAAACGAACTTCATAATATATGGTCAAATAACCTTTTAGGCAGTTAGATTTAGATTTTACGAACCCACTTAAAATTAACGCTATTAGACCTAAAACAGGCTTCTATCAAGCAATCAACTGTAATGAACCTCAAATTTGCCGACGATTATGTGTATTCGTTGCTAAACTATTTTGTTTCTTATCTGTATGCAACCAAAATATCCTCATCGAGATACTAAAGTATACCGCAACAATTTCCCGTGATAAAATTGTTTTAAATTCAATAATTGAATGTAGAGATTTATTAGATTAAAACCCAATAATAATAATAATAAACTGCCAAAAGGTTAATACCTAGTGGGTGTTGTCAAAAATAGTAATATTTCCAAATGGATGCCATAATTAATGACATCTAAAAGATGTTTTGGGTGTTTCCCTTGGGTGTTATCTATTATTTGAGTTATTCAAATTTACCAGTATAATCTGGACATATGCATTTTGTTTCCTAACCCCACTTTCATCAAAATATACACGTTTTGCAGTATTTTTTTAATGGATACTGCTATTCTCCTGGTGTAGGACGTTGTTGCTTTGGTGTGGTGCGCACTTCGAACTCTTACTGGTCACAGAGGACTACCATGGTCTCACGATCCACCTCGCTAGTGGTGTACACAGAATTGAACCGCAGTTGTCAGTCATTATTCGCTTTACCGTTCGTTTGAACGATTCATGTTTATTGCAGAGTATGAATGTTGCATTTTTAATAAAATTCTCCTGTCCGTTGAATTCCTTTTAACTTCATTTAATATGCAAAGTTTTGTTTGTCAACCACTTAGTCCAGCGGTCTTTAAACCCTTTGCGGGAAGCATGATTACTTACCAGGAAATCAACAAAATATTATGTATGTAACTATTTCATAAAGACAACAATAACAAACATTTTTTCAAAACTCAAGAATACGAAAATATTTTTCTTGGTAATAATTTATAAAAACCAGTGAATGTTAATGGCGGCTTCTTAGCTCATTTCAAAATGCTTAGAAACAGTTTCAAATTTGCGTAAGTTGATGAGCAGTTTATGAGCAAAACTTCCATTTTCTAGCTGTACATCTTTTGCATGGATTTTATCTTTGGTAACTACGTGCAAATGGCAGCCTCCACAGTTAGTCCTGCCTGATCTCTCTAATCTCTATCACTTCTAATATGTGTTGTGGTAGTTCTATAAACTCTCGAGATGTCTAAAGAAAACAAGCATTACCAGCCTGTAAGTCATTTATCATTCTGGAGTTCTCCCCCTAAATCTCTGTCTCCTATTCAAATATCGACTTTATTTCTTAAATGTTCATCACTCCAAAGTATGAAATTACCAGTTTTCCACATGTTGTGGTTGCTCTATACTTGTTTCGTTGTGTTCTTTGTTAGCTGTTTAGAATATTCTGTAAATAACAATCCTTTGTCAATGATCAGCGCAGCCGTAAGTATTTGATTAATTAACTTGCTATTTTCTATGACTCTGCCTTTGCCTTTGTAGGACTGATTCTTGTACCAACCTCTTCATACTTATAACCTTGCTCTGTGATATTCTTCTATGCTGTATTGTAGCCTGTTCTTGTTCGCCCATTTTTGATAAGTTTCATAAACTACTCGCTATTTCTTTTTAATCATCTTCACAGAAAAATCTGCCAATAAGGTGATCTGGTCATCTTTACAAAATTTAGCCCCATCTGTTGGTTTATGAATTTTGCCAATAAAATTGATGCATTGAGTAGATAGTCACAGATTAAATAAAGGTCAGATATTTCACTACGACAAATTTGTGGATTCTATTGCTCTCTCTCTCTCTCTCTCTCTCTCTCTCTCTCTCTCTCTCTCTCTCTCTCTCTTTCAAAGCAACTCCCAGAGCTTGCTATTTTGACATGTACTACGCAAGCAGCACAGCGTGGTATGCACTTTTCATAAAACGCGCGTAAAAGAATAGGCGTGGTAAACTACCAGAGCTGCAAATGTAAATGTGCAGAGACAAAAAATGGGAACATTGGTGGAATAGGAAGTGAAATATCTGACCTTTATTTAATCTGTGAGATAGTGTTGCGACGTTGTCAAGATGTGCAATTTTTTTAACGATTTATTAATTAACGGGTTTCTGCAAAAAAAAATACTGGAGAACAATCTTCCTTAAGGAGATGTATTAAAATTAACATAAATATGGTATTACCTGTAGCACTGTCCAACTGATGTTTAAGAGGGGCGTAGGTTTATCTAAATCAGAAAAGGCGAGTATGTACGGAAATAGTTTGAGAACCACTGACTTAGCCACCTTAGCAGTTTGCCACCGAAAGGGTTTGCTGCTTTCAATATTCTTATAAAAGTACCTGCCGCTCTAGAAAACCTAACCACATAAAAACAACGAAAGACGAAAAGGACGTCTCGCAACTAAAATGGTATGCCTTGTTGCCCCCGCCAACAAGACGCCAAGAGCGACAATGTAATGTTCATTCCGCACGTCTCAGACAAAAGTGAAAATACTTAGACAAAAAATGCTACAACCAAAAAGGATTTTTCTGATGGTTAGAAGTTTTAGGACTGTTGTGGCTTTTGATAAGTGGAAACACAAACAATGAAACGCATTTCTTTATGCCTCCAAATTGAATCATAAAACGTTTTTAATTTGTAACATCAACAAACCAAAATTATTTCGAAAACGAGAATATTAAATTAGAATATTTCCTACTGATCCATCAGATGCATCTATTTTCTTCCTGATATAATCATGCTTTTTGGAAACAATTAGAAATTTCCATCAGTGCTTGTAACACTTACTGGGCGTCACACTTAATTTGTGAATTAAGCCTGAATTAATGTTATGCACAAGGGATATTTTGGAGGATACCTACAATTAGTAATTATGACATCAATTTCTGAAATTGAGATAAATAATTTTATTTAAAAAATGCCACTGCTGCC